>JAULJZ010165231.1:0-25709 GCA_032270985.1 Heliamphora pulchella | reverse complement strand
GCTGCGGTCCCTCGGTGAAAGTCCGTAAAGGTGCATTGGTAGGGCTGAGGTCCTTCGGTGAAAGTCCGTAAAGGTTAGGGCTGTGGTCCTTCGGTGATAGTCCGTAAAGGTGTAATGTAGGGCTGAGGTCCTTCGGCTTCAGTCTGTAAAGGTACATTGACGAGGGCTGTGGTACTACGGTGAAAGTCCGTGAAGATATGTGTTGCACGGGTTGCGTGCGTTGTGTGTGTGGCACCGGTTGTGTGCTCTGCATAGATGGGAGTTGTTGTCCTTCGGTGGAAGTCCGAGAAGTGACATGGATTGCATAAACTGCATTGTGGGACGGATAGACCAATTTTTAAATTGTTTTTAAGAGTCGTGTGAATTGTGATCTAAAAATCATTTTCAAATTGTTTTCAAGGCTCTTGTGAGTGAGTCAAAACATGATTTGTATCCTCGCTTTTCCGTTTGTACGTCAAAACTCATTTTTAAGACTTGAAAGAGAGTCTAAACCTGCACTTCGATTTCCTAGCACATTTTGTTTATACTGCATGCCTGTCTAGTTTTTGTTGAACCTTGGCTCATGGTGTTGGATTTGCTTTTTTTCAAGTACCGGTTACGCTGGTTGATCTGGAGGTGCTGGGGAGGTCGAAGGGTTATAGTCTTCCTTTTTGTTTCTATCTGTATCATGTATGATTAATACATGTTTCTCGGCATTGGTGCCTCGTAATGTATGTCGTTTGGCGTTTATATACAATGCATGTATATTTTTTTTAGAGTGTATTCTCGGGCAGGGTGTTGTGGTTGATTGTTTATGGGTGTTTCACGTAACCCGGAGTTTGGGGCTTGACAGATTAGTATCAGAGCTCTAGGTTCGAATACCTAAGAGCCATGAAAAGAGGTTGCATCACCGTGTGAGGTTGATTGCATGTGCTTGACTGCATGTATTTAGATGCTTTGATAACATGTATGTGTTAGCATTTAAGCATGAGGATGTTGTGTATATGTGAGCATGGGGGTTGAACTGTGGGATTGATTAGTCCTGCCTTTGGGCGTTCGGATTAACAAACTTAGGGGTCAAGTTAGAAACGCGTTTAGCTGACATGATTTCTAGCAGGGAATCTAAGTAGGTTATCCAGATTGACACGTCATTCTTATCAGTTCTCCTCGGTATGTGGGGTTTGTTTAGCATGAAACTATGTGGCTATGTGTTAGCATGCTTATGTGGTTTATGCTATGTACTGCATCTCAGATTACGTCTTTTTCATATAGACACGATGTCTACGAGGCCATGGCCGCGGTGCTAGCCAAGGGGATGTTTCTATCTCTGATGCTGGGGATGCAAATGCTCCCCCGGGATCGATGGACGCAACAGAGTTGTTGCGTGTGCTAGCGGGTTATATCCAGTAGTTGGTTAGAGGTGAGATTATTAGCGAGAGAGGGAGTGCCTGGGGCGAGGGCTACAGTAGCGATGCGGGAGTTCAGGCGCATGGATCTGCCTACCTTTGCTAGGGATCTTGATCCTATTGTGGCGACAGATTGGCTGGAGTTGGTGACTCGAATCCTAGACACATTGCAGATTGTGGAGGATGAGTTATGGGTTTTTTTGTCGCCTTTCAGCTGAGAGGTAATGCTCACGCATGGTGGAGATATGCTAGGACCACAGTAGAGGTCAGATGGGCAGCCTTTACATGAGTGTTTCTGGAGAAATACTTCCAGCTTCGAAGAGGGATTTGTACAGGGAGGAATTCTACACTCTTACCCAAGGGGCGATGGATGTCATGTAATACAACGCCAGGTTTCGAGCTTGTCCCGGTTTGCTCCAGAGTTGGTGAGCACAAATGAGCTGCGATCTATGAGGTTTGAGCGGGGCTTGAGGCCGACGATTAGGGATTGTGTGGTTGCATTGGGACTTCGTGTCTTCACAGAGCTGGTGGAGGCAGCAACGAGGGTGGAGAACACCATGACTGAGATTCGAGCTTCCAGGGAAGCCAGGACACCTCAGGGTCGGATAGAGGTACAGACTGGTGGGCGTTCCAGAAAGAGGCAGAGGTCCTCTGGTCCTAGCTTTCATCCATCTGGATTACCATAGTAGTTCTCTACGCCAGCACCATCAGTGACTTCATCTGGGAGGTCAGAGCAGAGGGAGTTGATTTGCTATCAGTGTAGGTAGTCGGGGTATCGTGTGTCAGAGTGCCCACAGCCGAGACAGTCTCAGGGTTCATGGATTCAGTCACAGGGGAGGGAGTTACAGATTTGTTATAGATGTGGCCAGCCTGGACATGTTCGTAGGAACTATCCCCAAAGAGAGAATGCTCCGAGTATAGTGGGCACGCCAGCGGGTTCATTTGTGCAGGATCGACAGCAACATCCAGCGGTTCAGAATTCCCGAATGACAGGTGGGAGAAGTTCAGTTTAGTCGGTGCGGCAACCGACAGTGCCGAGTTTTGGTGGACAGGCCAGAGTGGGATTTCCCTTAGCGTATTTCCTCATAGCTCCAGGGCATCGGTTGTGCTGGATGACGCAGATATGCTTTTAGTGAGCATAGGTACTTTCTGAGTACGTAGGCCTTGGGCCAGTTCCTTTGTTGCATCCGTTTGGGAGTTGGTGATGGATTTCGTGGGTGATGTGTTGTGTTGAGGCAGCAGTTGGTGAGGTTGTGAAGTTGGGATGAGTTGTAGATCTCGTGTCTTTGAGATAGCTGGCCATTATTTAGGATGCCTGGCCTTGCTTGACTATATCTTAGGAACAATTTGGATGACCATCTCGTATGCCTGTGTCGATTGCGATCGACGGTTTGTTGTTTTGACATTGAGTTGAATTTCGGAGGCAAAATTCCTTTTTTGGCATTTTTGGACGCGCGTTACGTGTTTTCATTTGAGCATATTTTTATTGCTTTTGATGCATGTCGGGCTTAGATATGCATGCGGGGTAGGTTCCCGGGGTCGTGGGCCGTTGTGGTGCGAATTTCAAAAAAAGATATTTTGGAGGCCTATAAATATCTGGAATTAGATATTTTCAAAAGATATTTTCTAAAACTTCTCCAACAAGCTTCTTGTTTTCTCTCTGCCTTCTCTATAAGTTCTCGGAGTCCCGGGGCTCAATTTTCAACGATCCAATAGCGGATCCTTGCTTTTGGCACAGTGGGCTATGCGTTCATCCGAACATAATTTTATTTTCGACGAAACTCGATTTTGCACGTGATTCAAGGTGTCGAGTTTTGAACTCACTGAGGTAAATTCTAGGCCCTACAGCTATATAAGGGTGCAATGTGTAATCATATGTGTTTTTATCGGTAAGATTGTTGTAGATCTGATTTTGTATCAAGTTAGATTTTTGGGTTTAAAACCCATTTTTTGGCGATTTTGGTGGATGGAATCGGGTGTCGGGAGTTTCTTTCGTGGTCTTGGTGTTAGGCCTAGGCGTGTGGATGTTTGAGAGTGTTGAATCAGAGTTTGAAGGTTTCGATTCGACGTTTGGAGGGCCAAACCCGTAGCTCAAAAATGGTTTTCGCTTGAGTTCGATTGACTGGATCGTGAGGTTCGGTCAATTGGACTTAGGTTCTTGAGTTCGGTTGATTGAACCGTGGAGTTCGGTCGACTAGACAGTGTGTTTGGGTATTTTTGGGCTTTTCCAGTGTGTTGTTCAGTCCACTGGGGGTTGGGGTCCAGTCGACTGAACCTGAGCAGTGTTGTGTTTGTGATTTTGGTTGGTTTCTTGGTTTCCAATTGGTTTCTTACGGTATTCAATTCATTCATTATGGGGTTAGTCAATTGAAATATTGTTGGATGCCTTTTGGGGTTCGGTCGGTGGTGCGGTGGGTTCAAGTATCGTGTTGTGATCCCAGGTGTTGTGTGGATGTCGTCCTCAGGGGTGATGTGCATGGCTAGATGTGGGTTGTTGGGGCACGGTTGAGGGCGTCGTGGTTGGGTATGGAGTGTGTTTGGGCCCTTGATCCTCTTTGAGGAGAAATGAGGTGTTTGTAACCTCGTGGTTTGAGGGGTTTGATGTTGGCCTTCGGGTTAGGCTTGGTTGTATGGGTGCCGGTTGTCCCTATGAGTGGATGTTGGGTTTTGTGGTGGGTGATGTCATGGTTTGAGGTTATATGGCTATGTGCGCTTATAGCTGGCTTTATGTATTTACAACTGTGGCTTATTATGCATGGATTATGTGAGTGGATTACATGATTTTGGTATCGTTGAGTGTACCGTAGTTGCATGCTTTAAAACTTAGAAGTTTTGTAGGCATGGTTATGTGGAATATGAGGAACGGATGCATGTGATGCATATTGCATGAGTTGCAGGTGTTGTATGAGTCGTGTGTGTAACATGTGACGTGATTTGTGTATCGTAGTAACAGTACGTGATTTTATGCATTTAAATCCTAATTAGGTTATGCACGGGTATATAGAATGAGATAGATGAGTATGTGGTTCTGTGAACGTTAGCTCTGGCTGACGGTGCATTCGATAGGGCTGCGGTCCCTCGGTGAAAGTCCGTAAAGGTGCATTGGTAGGGCTGAGGTCCTTCGGTGAAAGTCCGTAAAGGTTAAGGCTGTGGTCCTTCGGTGATAGTCCGTAAAGGTGTATGGTAGGGCTGAGGTCCTTATGTTTCTATTCGTAAAGGTACATTGACGAGGGCTGTGGTCCTACGGTGAAAGTCCGTGAAGATATGTGTTGCACGGGTTGCGTGCGCTGTGTGTGTGGCACGGGTTGTGTGCATTGCATAGAAGGGGGTTGTGGTCCTTCTGTGGAAGTCCGAGAAGTTACATGGATTGCATAAACTGCATTGTGGGACGGATAGACCAGTTTTCAAATTGTTTTTAAGAGTCGTGTGAATCGCGATCTAAAAACCGTTTTCAAATTGTTTTCAAGGTTCCTGTGAGTGAGTCAAAACATGATTTGTATCCTCGCTTTTTTCGTTTGCACGTGAAAGCTCGTTTTTAAGGCTTGAAAGCGAGTCTAAACCTGCACTTTGATTTCCTAGCATGTTTCGTTTATACTGCATGGCTGTCTAGTTTCTGCTGAATCTTGGCTTACGATGTGGGATTTGCTTTTCTTCAGGCACCGGTCACGCTGGTTGATCTAGAGGTGCTGGAGAGGTGAAAGGGTTATAGTGTTCCTTTTTGTTTCTATATGTATCATGTATGCTCAATACATGTTTCTCGGCGTTGGAGTCTCGTAATGTATGCCGTTTGGCGTTTATATACAATGCATATATGTTTTTTTTAGAGTGTATTCTCGGGCAGGGTGTTGTGGTTAATTGTTTATGGGTGTTTTACATCGCCCGGAGTTTGAGGCATGACAGTAAGTGAGCCTACAGGACATAGGCTTCAATGTAAAAATTTTATGTTCTTTAATTCTTTTTTAGTTTATTAGAAAGAAAAAAATAAGAACATGTATGGAGGAACGAAGGTGACGGCAATCGGCGGTGGTTGGCGGCGGCAACCGATTTTTTTTTTGCTTTGTAATTTTTTTTTCAATTTTTTTTTGATAAAAAAATGGTGCAAAACAGCCGCAGCAGCAACAAAACAGAAAGTTTCAGCGACGCAAATAGTAGCAGTTTCAGCGACGCACGCAGGCAATAAGCTGTTTGGTTGGCTGAAGTTTGGTTGGCAGTGTTTCTTTTTAAGCAAAACACTGAAGAGGTTTTTCATCCAAACACAAACAGTGTTTATCCAAAAAAAAAAAGCTGATTCAGAAAAGAATTTTGAAACTTATCCTTTTAAACATGAGACTGAAACTCTTTAGAGTTTCAATTCGATCATAAAACGGGATATATTTATCTTGCATTTTATTTATTTATTTTATTAACTGGGTGAATGATAAATATTGATTTTATTTATCATGTTAATTTAATTAATTTAAATATTCAGTTTTTATTAAAATATTTTGTAATAGAAAATAAAATTAAAATTTTTTAATTAATTAATTCATTAAATAAAAAAACTTTAAATATTTTATTTTTTTTACAAAATATCACGTTTAAGATGATTTTTTTTAAATCAGATATCTTGAAAAAATGTGAGAATTAATTTGGAATTTTAAATTAATTAAATAAAAAAATATTTTATCGAAATAAATTATTATTTTTAAAAATATATAAAATAAAAAATAAAATAAATAAATATCTTTAATCACTACCTTAGCTGAAAAGCTACAAAAAAAATTGTGCATTTATTAAATTTTATTTGTTACGCATTTAAACACAAAAAGATGGTTTGATAAACCAGAATATTTAAAATCGTGTATACGGAAAGATATTTGGTTCTTTCAGATCGTGCGTTTTTCAAAATTAATAAATTTATTTTAATTAAACAGATTTTTATAACTCTCAAAAATATTTTAAAAATCTAAGTGGGAGAAAAAATTTATTCATAGATAAATCTCGCGGTCTCCATTACCAGTTTGTAGGCGATGCAATTAAACCCTGTGTGTCGCCAGTAAGGCTTGCCTCCCCATCAAACAGTTTAATTGTGATATTGCCAGTATAAACCTCATTTAGGGATAATTCTGGATAATTGTTAGTGTGGATCACTTCTCCATCTGAAGAATTCATTGCAAAGCGATTAATTTGTAATTAGGTGATAGTTAACACTTAGTTGTATATAATAATATCACCTCCATCTGAGTCACTGCTATTATATACTGGACCAAATTTATGTCAGTTATTTAATTTTACTTGACATGGTTAGTTGCCTAGATAGTAAAATTAAAAAGAATTGGCATGTCTAGTCTTATGATGGATAGTAGACGTCCATCCATCGTGGCATACTATTCTCAGGTTACCAGGCTGCTGGCGAATTAATTTTAAAATAGTAGAGAGAACCAAATTAAAATGAATTAAGAGTTTTGCTCATCATAATTAATGGTATTTTAATTATGTGATTCTCAAGATTAAAATGGCTTTCAACCCACTCGCTTATATTCTCAAAAAAAACAAACTAATGGGATAGGATTTTATTGACTGAAAATATAAATTGGATATAGCTTTAACTACCAATGGTATTTCTTCAATACCAGAAAATGTGTTTGTTTCAGATAAAAGTTCTTCCTCAGGGCCGGAAGGCATGAAGAAGAAAAAGGTTCAAAAATAGGGAGACACGGTTTCTAGGGTAGTTAGTGGGCCACGGACTGGTGTGAAAAAGCCAAAAGGTAGATATTTTCACTGCAACTAGACCCAGCACTAGAAAAAATTATGTCCAGTATTTCTCAGAAGGCAGAACAAACAGAGTAATTTCTGTTCACTAGTTGTGGAAACATGTTTAGCAGGGTTATCTACAAGTACCTGGTGTGTAGATACGGGAGCCACTAATCATATCTGCAATTCATTGTAGGGGTTTCAAAAAACTCGACAACTTAATGATGGAGAGATTTACCTGCATATGGGTAATAATACAAAGGAAACAGCAGTTGCAGTAGGAGATGTCACTCTCAGTTTTGGTAAAAATCGGATTTTAACATTGAGATATTATCTTTATGTACATTTTATTAGAAAGAATTTAGTTTCCGTTTCTAGATTGGCCAAAGATAGATATTTAATTTATTTTAATAACTCTGTGGTTATTAAGGATAATAAACGATTTATCTGTTCTGGTACATTGGTGGATGATCTTTATACTATTACTCCAATCTCTTCTATACTGCAACTGATTGAAACGAATAATACATCTACGTTATCATATAAGAGAAAGTTTTCTTTTTTAATGAACCAAACGTTTTTTTGTCACTTACGCTTTGGTCATATTAATCTAAAAGGATAAACAGACTGGTAACAGATGGACCTTTGAGTTCATTAGAAGTGGAGGCACTTCTAGTCTTTGAATCTTGCTTAGAGGGTAAGATGACCAAGAGGCCTTTTTCGGCCAAAGGCTATAGAGCTAAAGAACCGTTAGAACTAGTTTATTCTGATGTGTGTGGTCCTATGACAATTCGGGCTAAAGGGAGTTTTGAGTACTTCGTTAGTTTTATTGATAACCACTCAAAGTATGGATATATTTACCCGATGCACCGTAAGTTTGAATGATTTGAGAAATTCAAAGAATTCAAGACGGAGACAGAAAAATGTCTAGGTAAAAGTATCAAATCACTACGATCCGACTGTGGTAGGGAATACCTATTTGGAGAGTTTAAGGACTACTTGTCATCAGAGGGGATTACATCCCAGTTGACTGCACCTAGCACCCCACAGCAGAATGATGTAGCAAAAAGAAGGAATAGGACTTTTGTGGAGATGGTAAGGTCAATGATGAGTTATTCAGATTTACCAGATTCATTTTGGAGACTCGTTTTAGAGACAGCAACTTACATTCTAAACTTGGTACCTTCTAAGTCAATACTTTCTACTCCCACAGAATTATGGACCGATTGTAAGCCTAGTTTGAAACACATTCAGATTTGAGGGTGTCCAGCACATGTGCTGAAAGAGAATGCGAATAAGTTAGAACCGATGACAGAAGTTTATTTCTTTGTAGGGTATCCCAAGAGAATGAAGGGTGGTCTATTTTATAATCCTAAGAATCAGAAGATCATTGTTAGCACCAATGCCTGATTCTTGAAAGAGGATTATATTATGGATCACAAGCCCAATAGAAAAATTGTTCTGAAAGAACTGAGAGAAAATACTAGAACGGAAAAGAAACTACAAGTCATAAATATTTCACTACCTCGTCGTAGTGGGAGGATTATCAGGATAGGTGCAAATTAAGAACAGGGTGTTGATGCACAGGGTTCTAATTCTGCACAGTGTGTTATTACTAGTACACAGACACAGGTAGTGGCTGGTCGTAATGGGAGGGTTGTTCATCAACCTGACTGGTATATGTTCTTGGGAGAGTCTTTTGACAAGATCTCGACAGAACTAGATACCGTGCCCTGTAACTACAATGAAGCACTTCAAGACAAAGATGTAGATATTTGGCAAAGGGCTATGAATTCAGAGATGGAATCTATGTATTCCAATTAGGTATGGGAACCTGTAGAACCATCCGAAGGGAAAAAATCCAATGGATGCAAGTGGATCTACAAGAAGAAGAGAGGAGCAGACGAGAAGCTTAAAACCTTCAAAGCTAGGCTTGTTGCTAAAGGATTTACTCAGAAAGAAATGATCAATTATGAGAAAACCTTTTCGCCGGTAGCCATGCTTAAGTCTATCCGGATTCTCTTATCTATTGCCGCACATCTCGATTACGAAATCTGAAAAATGGACGTCAAGACAGCTTTTCTTAACGAAAGTCTTGGCGAGTGTATCTATATGATAAAACTAGATGGATTCATTGCAAAAGGCCAGGAGCACATGTTGTGCAAGCATAAGAGATCCATTAATGGACTTAAGCAGGCATCGAGGTCTTGGAACACTCAGTTTGATCAAGCTATAAAGTCTTATGATTTTGATCAAAGTTCGGATGAGTCCTATGTGTACAAGAAGCATGGCGAAAGTGTGGTGATCTTCTTAGTACTTTATGTAGACGATATCTTGCTCATCGAAAACGATGCGGGAGCATTATCTACGATTAAAGTATGATTATCTGGACAATTCGATATGAAAGATTTGGGAGAAGCCAGTCACATCCTTGAGATCAAGCTTGTGCAAAATTAAAAACAAAGGATGTTGGGCTTATCACAAGCAAAGTATATCGATGATATCCTTGCTCGTTTTAGCATGCAGGATTTCAAGAAAGGGTTTGTCCCTTTTAGGCATGGAATCGCTCTATCCAAAGATTAATGTCCTAAGACACCTGATCAGATAGAGAAGATAAAGGCAATTCCTTATGCTTCGGCAATAGAAAGCCTCATGTATGCTATTTTTTTGCACTAGACCCGACATCTGCTTTACCGTTGGCATGGTTAGGAGATATCAGTCTAACCCAAGTCAGGAGCATTAGACTGCGATAAAAATATAATCAAGTACCTAAAAAGGACTAAGAATTATATGTTGGTTTACCCGGAAGATAGTCTAGTACCTTTGGGGTACACAGACTCGAATTTTCAGTCTGACAGGAATTCCCGTAAGTCTACCTCAAGATATGTGTTTACCTTAGGAGGTGGAGCTATAAGTTAGAGGAGTATCAAGCAGTCCTGCATTGCTGATTTCACTATGGAGGCCGAGTATGTGGCAGCTTCTGAAGCAGCCAAGGAGACCATTTGGCTTAAGAACTTTCTGATGGATCTAGAAGTGGTACCTTTAGTTCAGTCGGCTATTACACTTTACTATGACAATAGAGGAGCGGTTGCAAACTTGAAGGAGCCAAGGGTCCATAAGAAAGGCTAGCACGTTGAGCGTAAGTATCACCTAATACGAGAAATTGTACAGAGATGTGATGTTGCTGTGACCAAGATTGAATTAGGAGACAACCTTGTAGATTCTTTTACAAAGAGCTTACTGGCTAATACTTTTGATAGTCATGTAGAGGGCATGGGAGTTAGATGCATGGCAGTATAGTTTTGAGTATAAGTGGGAGATTGCTAGAATTGGTATACTGAAAACCATGTTTTTAGTATTTAATTTTATTTTAATAGAATTAATTTTCCATTTTATGAGAATCTTTATGAGCAATGTATCCGTATCATTTTTTTGTTATGCATGGATGTCCAATATTCTGTATAGTATTTAATCTGGTGTGTAGAGTACGGTTTACACACAGTAGATCAAATTTTAAGTTCTTGCAGAATATAAGTTTTATATTCACAATTTAAATGGAAATGGACATACAATCGGTACGACTGTGACACAGACTTTTAGCAGACCTGTCTTGGTTACGAAGAACAGATAATAGCGTCGTCTATTATTCTGACTCTCTGTGTCAGTACACTTTGTGTGTATTGAACGGGACATTTAGAGTAATTAATTTTATATTGACTATATAAATTAATTCACACCCCAAGGTTATTACGAATAGTATTTATCCTCTTAATCCTGAAAGAATTATTGATTTGTATATATTTAATAGTCGTTGTTTTGATTCATTAGAGGGTACGATCTTATATGGGTCTACATTCCCTGTGAGTTGGATAGCGGTATTATTTATATGACAAATATTAATTATTGACAGAATCCACGTCCTGAAAGATCGGGATTGACGATACCCTCTTAAGGAAGCTTATAAGTTTTGACCGGACCAAACCATGTAGGTGAATTTCATTATCCGGCGGTCAAATAAGTTATGCAGAAGGGTTTAAGGAGTATCAAGACACCGATTAAATTAAATTATCAGTAATTAAATTTAATTGGCGGGTATCAAGAATTTTAACGTGTGGAGAAATGGTAAGCATTTAATAACAAGAGCTCAATGCAAGAAGATCTTGAGATTATGGATATGAGTGCAATTATAGTTCTTTAGTAGTGTGAACTGTAATTCAGTGTTTTATAAAAATTGCAGAAACTGCGGCGTCTTTTCATAATTGTAGAAATCGCTAGTAGGTGTCTGTGTTACACTGGAAGTCTTACTCATAATTACTCTCTAAATCCCTGCTGTAGCCCTATATATATGTGGGTAGGCTGAACCAGTTTCATATCATATATCATATTTTGTCTTTCAAGACTAAAAGATATATGGATTCTGCTGGTACGAGTTCTCGACAGTCCGTAGCCCACACTACGTTCGAGAATCGCGTAAGAGAATACAGTAGAAGATCTGACAGGAGCTTCAACTCGAAATCAAATCGTAGTTGAAGAATCGATCGACAAAAGGTATTCTTCTAAATTAATTTTGGTTGCACAGGTTTTATTTTGATTATTCGACGTCAAAAGTTTTATCTGGAGCCCGTTTCGGCGTTTACTCGTCCAGTTAACTTTTTACCAAGAATCGTTTATAAAAATAATGATCTTGACAGTATATATATATTAATATTAGTTGTAGAGAATTATGGATAATAAATATCTCAGGGACTTTTGTGCAATTATAAAGATGTAAGGGACTTGCATGTAATTATCGAAACTAAAACTCTTAAGAACTCTTGGGAGTAATTTGGATGCGGACTAAAGTGTCTTCTCATGAGATTTATAATTTATTATGAATTTTGATGTCATATGCTAAAAGTGAAGTTATCTTGAAGATTTGGGGTTAAAGTATAATTATTAAAAGTTACAGGGTTTTAGATTTTTGAGTATAATGTTCTTTCCAAGTTGGAGCTTGTACTTGATTCTCTTATTCTTTGGACTTGGAATTTGTGTTTTGCTATTATAGGGCAACACATATAGAGTATTGGGTTTGAAAGATTACGAGACTAAGTTATCATTTTTTAGGAAGAGTTTGAGGCCCGAAGTTTTATTTCTATATCTAGCTCCTTAGGGTTTTGAACTAATATCTTAGAGTAAGTTAATGATCTCTGAGATTAGAAGGCTTTCTTTTCATATTATGGGTTTTTCCTCTTGAGTGTTAGTTTTTTTTTTTAGAGTTTCTGAATCGAATTAGGGTTTCTGGTTGAACAATGGTTTTTCCTAACCTTTTAATGACCTAAGATCTCATGGGCTAACCATTGCCAATACTAAGGCTTGAACCGGGTCATTACAACTAGGGTCCGAATCGGGTCATTACATGTCCTACATGCAGTCAGGTGCTAGTTGTGGTAGGACGATCTCAATGGTGTCAGGTTACTACCTGGAAAGTGGTGACCAACACTGCCCACCTTCACAAGTAGTAGATCATCTTCCCTTCTTCTCTAACCTTGACGAGTTTTTATAGTGGTTCTTACAACGAACCCTTACTCCCATTGGTCAATCCCGTCTATTCTTTTCCTTTGCTCGAGTCATCTCACTTTGATATTTTCATCGTACTTGCCTTGTCGATTATCAACTTACTCTCTGAGAGTTCGTCAAAGAATATGGCATCGGCCAAGTGTGCTTTCCCGTAATGGAATGGAATCTTAGTAGCTCCGACAGTAACCTCATTCCCTTGCCAATGGCACTTTACGCAGTGATGATAACAGAAAGGCACTACTCTGTACCTATGTATCCAGGACCTTTCTAAGATGACATGGTAGCTCGTATCCATATTTATGATATGGAACTTGTCAAGCATATAGATCCGTTGTAGCTCCAAATTCACTGTGATATATTGGTGAGTTTTCTTCTGTGATCCCCCGAATCCAGTCACTGTTATGGTTTGGTTTACTATCTTATCCTCCGAAATCGATGTTTTCTTGAATATTTTCCTGGGCATGATATTGATCGAAGCTCTACTATTCAGAAATATTTGTCTAAACAATACCCCATTTATGGTGCCAATAATGTACAGAGGTTGATTATGAGGGAAAGGATACCTTTTGTCACAGTCAGTAAACACTATTACATTAGACGCATTTGTTGCTACTTTCTGAAGCTTACCCTCTAGAGCCATGCATTCGGAGTTGTTCGCCTCTGCTATCTTCATAATTCCCTCTATTGCTTCCCTTTGTAGCTTTTCCATGAACCCGAGTTGGTCATAGAACCACTTGAACTTGGAGGACTCCTGTACTACTTGGATCGGGTCTTGCGTGTCACTGCCCTTGCAATCCTGTACTTTGTAGACTTCGTTGTCCCTTGTCACATGTTGACTTCCCTATCATGCTCGGGGAATATCCTTTTTCTAACATCATTGTCCTCTTCATTTGTAAATCTCAACTTCTTGTCAACTACTATCCTTCTGAAAATTCCTCGGAATGTGAAGAACCTATCTATCGAGTGCAAGGTGGTTCGATGATAAACACAATAGTTTGGCCCTTCTCTGTCTTTCTTGGGTGGGAGATTTTCTACTGCCGGTAGTGTCAGTTCTGTGCCAACCACCCATTCTTTCACTAGCTTCTTCACCATCTCGATTCTGCATGGGTACGACAGCAGGTTATTGTCCCACCACCTTTTGTTTCTATCATCTCCTTTTCCTCTCCCTTACTTTGGTCCACTGAAGGCCATTGAGGCCTGGGCTCTGTCACTACGGAAAGAGGTCGACTTTGCCTATGGCCTGATGGTATTGCGAAGATTTCAGGCTAACTCGATCAAGGTAAAAAAATGTAGGTAGATTGAGATTAATGAGGTGCACCCTATACTCCCGCAAGATCCCCTGAACACACATCTATACTGGATGGGTCTCGTTGACCAGATCATGGCATTATGCAGCTAAATCCTGAAACTTCTTGACATACTCAAGCAAGTCATCTCCCAACCTTTGCATCTCTCTAACCAGGATAAGCATCGTCACTTTTTCGTGCACTTGAAAGAACTTTGTGTGAAACTTTTTAAACATACCTTCCCAAGTGATGACCAAACCTGGGGCAAGATTGACATACCAGCTGTATGCCCTATATGCCCTATATGTCAAGGATTTTGAGAACTCCCGTAGGCATAGTGTATGATCCCCTCTGTAGGCTCCTAGTATCATTATGAATCGTAATACGTGCTCCCTCGCATTTCCCTTCAATCCATCGAACTTCATGAACTTCAAGGCCACGTATCATTCAAGGTAAGGCATCCTCAATAGATACAACAAATAAGGAGGCTGGATATCCGAATCTGGAAATGATGGCAACTCTCTCTTCGTTCTCTCCTTCTAGAACATCAGTTGGACATCTGCAATCGTGGCAAACTAGGCTTGTGCACATGGTAGGATGGGATCAGGGTTGATAGACCATTGCATCGTGATTGGAGTCACCTGCACTTGGGGTCGAGTCTACTTTGTCTGCTGTTGTTGACCAATTGGGGTTGTTTGTGGATCAACTGGTGCCCTCTCAACCGGTGGCCTTTTGATCGGGATTGCCATTCAATTGGCGTTTGTTACTGCTGCCAAAATCGAATTAGTCAACCCTGTGATGGCATTCAGAATCCTGGTCTGGCTATCTTGAATAGCCTATAGTGCGTCCAAGAATAAATCATCGCGGTTGTGGTTGGGTTTCACCTGCTGTTCCATACCAAGATTGTGACGTCCCGTTTTACGGGTACGTCGAGACATACGTAACTATAATTAAGGGAGATATTCTAACCATACATTCATAATTACATATGATAAATACTATATCATTAAAGGTTTAGAACTTATTCAAACTATTTAACGATTACAGTCATCTAAAGAATTTAACAAAAGTTACAATATGCCCGTAGAAACTAAACAAAAGATCAAAAAGGGTGGTCTTCAATTTCTTCAATTTGCGTTGCTGGGATCGGCTGGATCTTACGATTCACCTTGTTCCTCGGTAACTCCTCCTTCAGGTACGACTTCCTTAAAAAGCTCTGCTTCCTTACCTGTGGAACGAATGCCATGAGTTAAAGTCTAGAAGCAAATTTCTTAAACCTTCTAACAAACTCATAAAAAAATATCTTACAATATATATCGTATAACACCCAATATAATTTAAGGCTAAGAAAATAGACAAATTTGACATTTTTAGCAGGGTAAGCATATATAAGAACAATTATGTAAGGTCGTGACGTAAATAAATGCAATGCAAATGTCCAACCCGACATACATCCAGGACCATAACATGAATTCCACGCCAAGAATTACATAGTAGACTTTGTGGGAATCTGATCACCAAACTTATTATTGCCTTGTTGCGAAAGGCAAACGCTCGCCTTGACTTCATGCCTCAGTCGTTTTACTCAATGGAAACGGCATGGGGCAACCAGTTACATCCTTATTTCAAACCTTCCACCCTTATTCCAAGTCCTCTGGCCAAATTATATGCGCACAAAACCCACCTTAAGAACAAGAATGCTCGTTTGGCATCAACCTAAAGTCTAAAGTACCGAAATTAAAAGTGCCAGTGACGAACCCATGGTGCCTTATCCCTTTTCATAATAAACCCTTTTTTCATAATAACAACTTCCCAATTTAATTTCAAAATTGGCAACCATGGATGCCCTAGGTTCAAAACCACAAAAAGAATGATTTTCACCCAACCCACAATAATAGGTACAAAAGGGACTCCGATAAGCCAAGATGCAAGGGTAGGAATGCTCATAATGTGCATTATGCTTCTCGTATACAATTAATCATAGCGTAGCATTTAAATATGGTATAGTACAAGATACAACTTACTAAAGCACAGAATACATGTATATGAAGCATAAGCTATAATTTATGTGACTTGGATTCAGTCTATCAGCATATTTTCTATTCAACAAATTATCAATTTCATATACCAATTATTCACATAATTGATTCTAAGTCCATATATTCAAGTCCCAGAATGTGACACGCTACTCATAAACTTAGCCAAATTTAGGTAATTGTTCAATTGTCAATTTTAAAGTTACAACAATGTTTTGAAGAACCTAGACGTGGATTTAATTTATGATTTTTGAACACCAATTAGATAAAAATATTTTCTACAAATTTCATGTTTAACACTAAGGTCAGATCCTAGGAAAAAATGGTCATTTACTTTAATTAAAAGAAAATCATTCAGCACTTTACAGAGAAAAATACAGAATTCAGGCCTCTGTTGGCCTCAGTTTTGAGGCATCAATTCAAGAGTTATGGGTCTAGTTTTTGGGGTGGTTTTAGTTTAAGGTGTCCCCTACATATTTCATGTTTTGTGCTAAGGCTAGTTGTTTGGAACAGGTTGATGATTTTGGCCAATTTATAAAATGGATTCAGTCAGCACAAAAAGGTTTAGCATAACTAGTTTTCAATAGAGAATGTACAAAACCTTTGAGGGACCATCCGAGGGTATTTTGGGCTGGTTTTTTATCAGTATCTAGTTTAATATTTTAGTTATATTTTCATGAGAATAACTTTTGGATTTAGCTATTAAAAACAAAGGTATTTGGTCCCACAAAATTGTGTGACAAAGAGCTCTGTCAGTCACTAAATCACAATAGTAACTTTGGGAAGGGTTTTAACTTATCAAGACTTCATAGTTTTGGCTTATTTTTGGTGAACAGTAAGCTATACATGTTATCTATAAGTTTTATGTTTTGACCTAAACTCGATTTTACTCTAACCTAGGGTTTTTTTGTCTACAACTCAGAGTGGTCAAAATTTGACTCTCTTTGGTAAAAATGTTGTATCTAAAGTTCTATCCAACGAAATCACTTCAAACCAATCTTGTATGAAAGAGAACTTTAAAGGCTAGGTCTGGAAATAAAAATTACATTTAGATCATTTTTCTGTAATTAGTTATGGTAGTTTAAAGTTCGTGGCAGAAAATTAATATGCTAAGAAAATTAGATTATTTAGGGTTTCGGTAACTTAGCTCATGATGCGTTTAAATTTAATATATTTTCTTTGCATGCATGTAATGTGTTTATAGATACCAAAGTTCTAGAGCCTATTCAAGCCATAAAAATAAAAAACACTTACATGCAAACACATGCAACACTTGATCTCGTATGAACAGCCCCTAATGTACTCACACGATGCCTTTTTGAGTGAAATCTTGTTTCTTATTCTTAGGGTTGCTTATAGAGATGAATTGAGGGTTATTTTATGAGAGAATGGTAGAAGGTTTAAGGGATTGACTTACTTGTTTGATGCACTAAAGATTGAAGGATAGCTAGGACTTAGCTTTGTTGTGCACTCCTTAGTCCTTCCTAGCTTCTTCTTCCTTCCTTCTTCTCTCTTTCTTCTCTTGAAAACACTTAGAAAACTTTTGGTGGCTCTCCCTCACTCTCTATGGCCGAAAATATAGAAGGAGAATGGGTGGAGATATGTGTTATTTTTATAGCAAAATTGTTTGGTGAGTCTCATATTTATGGTGTAACTAATTTTGTATTTTTTCTAAAATTCCATTGGTTGCATGGGGTGGTATGGTCTATTTAAAATAGATCTATTCAGATCATGGTAGGTGGGATTCGGCTGGGGCTGTTTAGGGAGCCTCAAAAGCTGATTTTGTATTAATGTGGGATTTAAATGGTATTTTGGTACCATTTTTTGTAAGAAAATACATAAAATATTAATTTTATGTATCTTATTGGTATCTTAACCTACTAAAACCTATTATATTAATGTGTTTATGATTAATTTAGTCTTCTCATGAATTATCATAATTTTTATAGCAATTAATTAAATAGGTATAAGTTTTTAAGTCAATTTAAGCTAGTTTGACAAGAATTGACTTTTTAACTTATTTATTTTATAAAAACTTTAAATAATATTTTATTTACTTTTGTTAACCTATATTATTATATTATTATGTATATTACTTATATAAAAAAATTGAGTCATAATAATACTTAATTTATACGACTTTTTCACATTTTTAAGTTTAAAAATGCAAAAAGTAACTTTTTGTGCACAAATCCCAAGGTGGCCGACCATGTAAGGGTATTTTTGTTATTTTTTTTATTATTTTGTTTTTTGTTATTTAATTGTATCTAAATTTTTGATTTTGGGTATCCATGTGTCAAAATTTAGATTTTTTACTGTACTAGGAGCAAAATGATCATTTTACCCTAATTATAGAAATTTTTTATTTTTAACTTTATATTTTATGCTATTTACTTAATTTAGGCTGTCACGAGATCCTTCTAAGTATTAGGGTTTTGCCTCTGAATATTTAATCTTTTTTGGGTTTCTTGGCCGAATTAGGATTTCGGGTTGAGTTAGAGTTTTCATCCTTCTAGCGACCAAAATATTGTCAACTAACCGTCGCTAATGCTAGGATTTGGGTTGGATCGCTACATTAGTCGTTACAAACTGGGTTGTTACAATTAGGGTTCGGACCGGGCTGTTACAATCTATCCCGCTTAAATAAATTTCATCCTCGAAATTTTATGCAAAAGATTGTGGACGGTTACTTGCACCTCTTCTCTTCGAAGTTGTGTCCTTATTTACTTGAATCGTTCTTTTTTGAGGGTGTGGAGAGGGTTGGGTGTATGTGTTCAGCACTGTGAGTAATGTTTATTTTTATCAACTTTAGAATCCGACTATTACATAGTTTTTAAAGATCATGTCGCATACTCGTGGTGCGAGAATTATTTGACCAGTATTAACCTAAAAGCCTTTGTCCTCTAAGCGTATCCTTTCCCTAGATAATACAACAAGTTTAACTAACGTATATCCTAGAGCTTGCAAATTCGGGCGTACCTTTGATCATTAACGAATACTCATTTTTCTCTTGTGAAAGCGAGTCTTTTGTCCACTGATTCTCTTGTTGGTCAAGCTTTACCATCCTTCCCAAACCACTCGTTCTCTTTCGACGAATATTGTAGTTTCTTCCCCTTGGTAGCGGGCATTCAAACTTTCTATGTCCGTACTTATTGCAATGATAGCAGACTATTAAGTTTGTCTCATGTGAATGGCAAACACTCCTCTCACCACTTTCTAGTTGGTCAGGTTGCACCACCTTTTTCAAACCACTTGTTTCTTACTGCAACATATTTGTTTGATCCTTATTGCCCTGTCCTGGCTGACGGTTATTGTAGTTTAATCCTCTTCGTAGTGGGAACTCAGGTCTTTTATGTCCAAGCTTTTGGCATCGATAACAGATTATTAATTTTGGTACCCTTTTTTCTAGTTGTTTCTTTCTATCATCTTGAGAGTAAGGTTCCAAGCGCGTGAACTTCTTGTTGTTCCTTAGTGGTCCTCCTCGATTGTCTTCTCCACTTTTCAACAGGCAAAGCATCATCTAATGCCCTGGCTGGTTGCACTTATAACAAGCTCTCACTGTTGTTTATTGTTACTTTGTAGCCTTAATCCAAACCTCTGTTGTTCGAAAAAAAAATTTCTTCTCAGATATTGGGATATTTTGTACCCTTAAGTCCGATAAGTACCATAATCCTTCCTGGGGTGCTTTCCCTTGCGATCGATCCAAATTGGCTGGTAGATCTTGCAAGATTCGTGCTAAGCTTGGGACGTTTACTTCCTCCTTGGTTCCATTTACTCTCACTGAACTCTCGTGATTCTGTCTTTGTTCTGCCATCTTTAGAAAGCGAAAAGGAGAAAGGGGTCATTGAACTATTCGATAAAGTTGGTTCTACTTATAAGGTGAAAGCATGACACTCTACCTGTTTATTAGTATTAAAAGTCATATCCAATGAGATTCTTTCGTTCTTTACCGTAGATTGCTAACGTAAGGCTACTATTCTGGGTTCTATATAAATTCCTGTTATTGCATTATGGGTCTCACTTTATTGACTAGCAGAGATCTGTTCCAACCAATCTGTCCTTTTTATTTCTATTTGTACATTGATTACTTATAGTATCGTTTACACACAAAACCTCATACAGTTGCAAAAGCTAGCTCGGGAGCTGTTGTTGTAAGCAAATTTTGACTGAGGATAAGAGTTTCCTTCAACCTCCCTTATGCATACTCTTAGCATGCTTTTGATGGTTTAAAATTGTGTACGAATTGCCCAGGTGAGATGCGGGTCTTGATTGAGTATGGTAGAGAACTCATGTTGGTGCAAAATCTCACAGATGTACTTTTTGCTAGTAATTATCGATGTGTCGTGAGGTTTAACCAATAGAAAGCGAGCGATCTTGGTGAGCGACCCATTGTAACTCGAATGTTGTTGTGCTCCTGGTGCGATCTTGACGATCCCGGTGATGAAATCCATAGTCATATGCTTTCGTTCCTATTCTAATCTTTTCCAAGTGTTGTACCGTTTCTCTTGGCTTCTGTTACATAGGGATTGGATGTCTCTTCTATTGTCACTCTAGGGTAAAATGAACGTGATAAAAGGTATGTTTGAGGCAATATCGAGTCATGTGATCCATTGTGGTTTGATGGTTAGTTCTCTATCAGGCTTCTAATGCTCCTAGTTGTCATCAAAATTCTTTATTGAAGGTAGGAATGACAGGATTCGGATCCTAACATTTTAGTGGAAAAAGCCAACATGAATATCGATACGTACAGATATTCTTCCTTTACTTGCATACTAAGGGTATCCTAAGCTCGATGTTGTCTCTTATTTTTCACATCCTTACTGTTAGTATGAATCCCTTGCTTCCTGGTTCATTAGATGTGTGGGTCTGCTATAAACTAGTATGGGAAAGTCTGAATTCTGTCACATGATGGCATCATGAGTCCCTTGGTGTGAAGCTGTTGTTCCTATCTGTAGGTTACTGATGGCATAATTCTACTTGTCGGGTCCTTTGAAAAGGTGTAGTTAGCTGAATAAACCCTTACTTAACCATTCCTGCAGTCGGGGGTCTCGGTCTTTAAAACTTTGTAAAACGTGGATGTTGACAGTACTTTAAGCCGTAATATTGAGGAAGGATTGGCCCACGATTCGAAGAGGTGTTAAGAGGTTCCCGTGCATTGTCCTAGTCTTTCGTGAAAGGGTTAAATCCTAATGACGTAATATCCTGACAATCGTCGTCACATGCGCGGGATTCAATAAGGACAATCTCAATGAAAGATTTTATAAGGCGGTGAATGGGTAAGCATTTAGTTGAAAAATTTTGAATGGTATAAGCACAAGACATACTGGGGTTAAAATAGCTTAGGGTGGAAACCAGATGGTTCAGGGATAGGTTGAATTAAGGCAAGGGGTCACAGTTAAAGTGATCACCATTAACCCAAGTTGAGAGGTCAATTAAAGCTTAGATGCATTGGAGAAAAGAGATCAGCAGTTAATGAATATTACAAAGAGAGTGTTCTCAGGACCAATCTGTGCAACATCAGATCTTGACAAAAGATACGTTTAAGCAACGGGTAGCCAAACTAGATATTTGCTCTGAAATTACGTTGGCCTAACGTACTTCAATTCAAGCATATAAGTCGACTCCCCGGGTTAGGATTTCTAGAGTTTACAAAATTGCTTCAGTCGGATGTAGTATTGAAGTCAGGAGAAGACGAATGGTGGTAGGGGATCTTGGCAATATCGGGTGTTCGGGACTAAAGAAATGACATTGAGTTCTACGAACAAAGAGTTAGTCTAAGGATGATGACTTGCATTGAAGGACAATCAAATGTGAATACTAGTTGTCATCTAGGAATGGCTCAACAATGAAAACTCAAAGATAAGAGTATTTTCTAAGATGAAATTTTCGATAAGGTTACCAACAAGACATTGGGTGGAGAAGGATTACTTACAAATGATACTGGGTAGCATTGTTGAGGACCGGTATTATTAGAAGGAAAGATAAACAAAGAATTTTAACTGAGTATATAAGTTGATATAAGGGCTTGGGAAAAGAAACTCATAAGGGTGAAGTTGCGGGGTTTTAACGGTGGTCTCCGCAAAACTTAGGCTACTCTGAGTGCTGTATCGTCTAGGGGCTAGTCAACTTGTAGGTGGTTTGATCGTCTATCAACTAATTAAGAGAGTGTTAAGATTCTAGGGTTGTTTTCATTCTTAATTGTTTTCATGTTTTGGTATCTTGTGGAATTTAGTTTGAGATTATGTAATAGCTTATGAAGAATTCAACAACGAATACTTGCATTTCATTCAAACACATAACCATTACAAAGTTTTCAAGAGTTCACCTAACACAAGCATAATATTCAATGAAGGAAAAATACAACACCTATCATGCTAAGGCCTAGACAAACAAATGCGGATAGAAATAGCGAATAACTGAGTCACGCTCCCATGTCGCCTCGTAAATATCATAGCAACGCCACTACACTTCCACGTGCCAAAAGTCCTTCGGCCCCATTCAAGTCCTGTTGATTATGGCTACTGGTATCTCTAGGTATGTTTTTGGATTGTTAAAGTCAATAGCCGGGTTGCGCGGGTTGATGATTCCTCTCTTGTCTCTGAGTTTCTGCGTCTGTATCCACCTTGCATCCATCATATCCCCTAATAGCTCTTTGAATCCCGGTGGTACCTTCAGACGATAGGTGGTTTCATCACATCTCTCCAACACCCTTAGTGGTCTCATGTATCTCGAAAAAGACTCGAGCTTTTTCCACTTCCACATCCTTTTAGAAAATACTCTCGTATACACCCGTTCCCTAACACGATAGTCCTTGCGGTAATCTTGGAGGCTCTAGTAGATTGCTGTGTTCGTTGCTTTGTCATCGTCTGGCTCCGGTGGCAGTGCCTCTAATGGATCGTAAAAGAAAGCGATGACTCGCTCCTCGTTCTCGCCGTCGTCACCCTCAAGTCCCTCCTCATCCTCTGCTTCAAAGTCTACCTCATCCCCTGCCTCATTTGGTTCTTCGTCTGCTCCTACTTCTTCAACCTCTTCTTCTTCCTGAATTGGTCATTAATCTGGAAACATCCATGCTAACAAAAATACGTCTATTGGGTCTTTCTCTTCAGCGGGTTCTTCCTCGGGATCTAAATCTTCTGGTTCCGGTGCTGCCTATGGTTCCCCAGCCAGCCCTGCATCAGACGCCATCCTAATGAAAGAAAGATAGAGAAAATCATAAGGTAAAAATTTTAAGTTGTTAAAATTATATGTGATAAATTAATAGTACGGATATTTTACAGAGTTTCTACGCTACAGAACTCGTAATTTTTCATCTCCTAAGGCTTGAAGGTTCCCTATACCTAGACTCTGATACCAACTGTAACGCCCCATCTTACGGGCACGTTGGACATACATAACTATAATTAAGGGAGATATTCTAGCCATGCATTCATAATTACATATGATAAATATTACATCATTAAAGGTTTAGAACTTGTTTAAAATATTTAACGATTACAGTTATCCAGAGAATTTAACAAAAGTTACAATATGCCCATGGAAACTGAACAAAAGATAAAAAAAATGGTGGTCTTCAATTTCTTCAATTTGCGTTGCCGGTATCGGCTAGATCCTGCCACTCACCTTGTTCCTCGATAACTCCTTCTCCTTCGGGTTCGACTCCCTCAAAATACTCCCATTCCTTACTTGTGGCACGAATGCAATAAACCAAAGCTCATAAGCAAATTCTCTAAACCTTCTAACAAACGCACAACAAAATATCCTACAATACATATTGTATAACACCTAATACAATTTAAGGCCAAGGAGATAGATAAACGTGACATTTTCAATAGGGTAAGCATATATAATAACAATTATGTAAGGGCGTGATGCAAATGAATGCAATGAAAATGCTCAACCCGACATACATCCAGAACCATAACATGAATTTCACGTCGAAAATTACAGAGTAGACTTAATGGGAATCTGATCACCAAACTTATTCTTACCTCGTTGCGAAAGGTAAACGCTCGCCTTGGTTTCATCTCTCAGCCGTTTTACTCAATAGCAACGGCGTGGGGGCAGCCAGTTACATCTTTATTCCAAACCCGCCACCCTTATTCCAAGTCCTCTGGTCAAATTATATGCGCATAAAACCCACCTTAAGAACAAGAATGCTCGTTTGGTATCAACCCAAAGTCTAAAGTACCGAAATTAAAAAGGTTAGTGACGAACCCATGGTACCTTATCCCTTTTTCATAATAAACCCCTTTTTCATAATAACAACTTCCCAATTCAATTTCAAAATTGGCAACCAGGGACGCTCTAGATTCAAAATCACAAAAAAAATTATTTCTACCCAACCTACAATGATAGGTACAAAAAGAATTCCAATAAGCCAAGATGCAAGGTAGGAATGCTCATGATATGCAATATACTTCTCATGTACAACTAATCATAGCATAGCATTTAAACATGGTATAGTACAAGATACAACTCACTAAAGCATAGAGTACAAGTATATGAAGCATAAGTTATAATTTATGTGACTTGGATTCAGTCTATCAGCATATTTTCTATTCATCAAATTATTAATTTCATATACCAATTATTCACATAATTGATTCTAAGTCCATATATTCAAGTCCCATAATGTGACACGCTACTCATAAACTTAGCCAAATTTGGGTAATTGTTCAATCGTCAATTTTAAAGTTACAACAGTGTTTTGAAGTACCTAGATAGGGATTTAATTTCTGATTTTTGAACACCAATTAGATAAAAATATTTTTTGCAACTTTCATGTTTAACACTAAGGACAGATCCTAGGGCAAAATGGTCATTTATTTTAATTAAAAGAAAATCATTCGACACTTTACAGAGAAAAATGTAGAATGTGGGCCTCTGTTGGCCTCAGTTTTGGGGCATCAATTCAAGCGTTATGGGTCTGATTTGTAGAGAGGTTTTAGTTTAAGGTGTCCCCTAATAGGTTTCATGTTATGTGTTAAGGCTAGTTGATTGGAACAAGTTGATGATTTTGGCCAATTTATAAAATAGGTTCAGCTAGAATAAAAAGGTTCAGCAGAACCAGTTTTCAGTAGAAAATGCACAAAACTTTTGGAAGATCATCCGAGGGTATTTTGGGTTGATTTTTGATCAATATCTAGTTTAATATGTTAGTTACTTTTTTCATGAAAATCACTTTTGAATTTAGCTATTAAAAACATAGGTTTTTGGTCCTAGAAAATTGTGTGACGAAAAGCTCTGTCAGTCACTGAATCACAACAGTGACTTTGGAAAGGGTTTTGACCTATCAAGATTTTATATTTTTGGCTCATTTTTGGTAAACAGTAAGGAAAATATGTTATTTACAAGATTTATATTTTGACCTAAGCTCGGTTCTGACTCTAACATAGGGTTTTTTTTCTGCAACTCAGAGTGGTCAAAATCTGACACTCTTTGGTAAAAATATTGTATCTAGAGTTCTACCCAACGAAATCACTTCAAACTAATTTTGCATGAAAGAAAAATTAAAAGGCCAGTTCTAGACATAAAAATCACATTTAGATCATTTTTTTACAATTAGTTATAGTAATTTAAAGTTTGTGGCAAAAAGTTAATATGCCAAGAGAATCAGGTTATTTAGAGTTTCGGTAACTTAGCTCATGATGCGTTTAATTTTAATGTATTTTTTTTTGCATGCATGTAATGTATTCATAGATACCAAAGTTTCA
>JAULJZ010165220.1:0-50535 GCA_032270985.1 Heliamphora pulchella | reverse complement strand
CTATAGAAAGATAAAAAAAATTAAAATTTATCTAAAATAAACTTATAAACTAAATTTACTTTTTTTATTTTGTGCTTTGTAGGTTTTTTATCTTATGATAAAAAAATTATTTTTAAATTTATTTCAAAAAATAAATCCAAAATATAATTTATAAAGCCACGAAACCCTTTGCGCAATAAAGCCAAAAAAATTAATCTTCCACGAAATCCTTGGCGCACGAAACCCTTGACGCAATAAAGCCAAAAAAATTATTCTTTCACGAAACCCTTGTGCCTCTCTATCTTCTCCTGTACACAAAGACCCTTGGTGCCTCTCTATCTTCTCCTATACACAAATTTAGTCTCTTCTCCTATCAGTTTCTCCTGTTCTCTCTCAACCCTATTTTAGCGCTGCGCACCAGACTAGCCGCCGTCGCGCTCTCTCGGTCGCCGTCGCGCTGTCCCCCGGTCGTCGTCGCGCAGCCCCTCGGTTGCCATCACGCTGTCCTGCCATCCCTCAATGTTCCATCGCTCGCTCGTCATCCCTCACTCTGTCTCTGCAATTTATCTCTCTCGTCGTTGGTGGTCCAATCCGGCGCTGGCGATCCTGTCTTCGTCGTCGGTCGTCTACTCCTTTCCATTACGGTATTTCTCTCTCAACTCTCAGCTTTAGAACGAATGTGTGTGTGTGTATATATATATATATATATATATATATATATATATATAGTGTCGATTAGTGGAAGCTGATGTGAATATACAACCTCATCTCAGCTTCTACTTCGTCCTAGAAATTTTAAAAGTAAGAGGTCCATTCTTTCTGCACTTGATTTATGCCATTATATATATCAATGCACAAACTTGTGGATGTATATATACATTTATGAGCTTCAAGCCACATTCTCAAATCCCAGCTCTCTCTAAAGGAGAAGTTTGATCATAAATAGCAAGTCTTATATGTAATTTTTTATAGAATGTGGAAAACCTGAACAACCTTTGTAGCAAAAACAAAAGACATGCTACTATTTATAAATAAGAATACTTAAAAAATCATGTTAGGAGGATTTTAAACCTTTATGTTTATTATGAAATCAAGAGGTTTTAAGTAATTAGGCAACTGTTTCACTAAGTTTTTATGTAAACTTGTTAACTGAAAACTGTGGTTTATTTACCAGTTAACGCATTATTGTGGATAAATCCTTATTCCCTAGGTGTCAACACGGGTTCTTTGTTATAGAACTTTGCATTTAGATATTTCAAGCTGTTTGAATTAATCAGATTTAGATGCTACATCATGCATAATGTGATTAAATACATTAATCTAACGCATGTTTTGGTAAGAAATTATTAAGTAGGTTGTGTTTGTTTTCTACGTTGGTCTTTGGTTTGGTTCTAGAATTGAAGGCTCCATTTGTTTATTGTGATTCGGGTTAATATAGTTAATTGCATTTTTGTTGAAGGGTTTGCATTTTTATAGTTTTATATTTCTTATTTTTTTTAGTCACTTTAACAATTTTAGGAAAGAGTTTGATGAATAGGTTCCACGATGCATACATATTTATTAATAGTTTGAGATTGTACTGATTTATGAGGTACTGATTTATGTTATAAATTGGAACTATAAATTCAAAATCTAATTATATCTTATGATTCTTATTTTGTCAACAATTTAGATGGCTACTAAAGGGGAGAGAACTGATAAAATGAGTGTCTTTATGAAAACACGTGATGTGCATGATCCAGATGTAATTGCTCTATTAGTAAGATTTAAATTCTTAAGTTATTCTTAAGAAATGATATTGTTATGTTATACTAATGTTTTAAAATGTAGGAAGAATATAATAATCAATTATCTGCTATACCTGAGCCACTTCGGACGGACGAGGCTCGAGACAAAATATTTCATAACTTGTTAGGACAAGATGGACATGGGTATTGTTGAACATATGGATCTGGTGTGCCTCGGACTACAGTATATGGACAAGATAAGGAATCCATGCAAGCAAGTTCATCTTCAAGAATTTCAGATATCAAACAACAAATACATGAGGAGGTCACCAAAGAGATTGATGAGAAGTTCATGGCACAATTCGAGCAGATGAAGGCTCGAATAGAGTTACTTGAATCCCAGATAGAAATAACAGGCTCTAGACATGTTTAGTTGAAAAACTTAAATATTTTTAAATTTTAGTCACTATGATTAAATGCATATATTAAATAAGAGTATTTGTAAATATCATAGATATAGGAAGCAGCTAGTGGACATCCTGTTGTCATCTGTGGGAGATGATATAGTTGATAACGAGCGTCATAGTCTTTCTCCATCACCACCTTCTCTGCGACCTGATGGGAAGGTATGTTCTCTACATTTTATTTAGGTATATTATTTCTTGCACGATTCTTGAGCCGATAGTAATGTTATAGACTTTCTTAGATTTTACAAATTCTCACTTTTTTATATGTTCAAATGTTAAACTTTCTTTGTTAAACTATTTTAAAGCTCACATATTTATTTTAGTTGGGACGAAAAGTATCATTAGTTTGCTTCAATATTCCAAAAGAATGATGTGGCGGAGGAGATTGTTGTTGGTACAGATCCATTGAAGGAAGTTGAAGGAGTTGTTCTGGGTTCGGAATTTTAGAAGATTTATGTTGATTAAGTTAAAAAACCCGACGCACCTATAGAAAGAACTCGTCAAGGTGTTAAGACAATTAAGGAAGCTTATGATCGTAATATTGCTTGGCGATCTTGTGATGTAAGTTACGAATAAAATTTTATTTTTTCATGTAATTTCATATAAATATTTGATTTCATGAATTTGACATTAAATTTTTTATTTTTCAGGGGTTTGAAAAAAAACTAGCTTATGAAGCGGTTAAAGGAAAAATTTGCGCAGCGGCTAAAGGGGAACAATCATATCAAATTAACTCGTGATACATTAGTTGTTGAACTTTTCATTTTGGTTTTGTTTTTGTTGTGTGATTAAACTTATTGTTAATTGAATTGTTTTGGATGTAATGATATTTGGTTGCATGGATTGAATGTATAGATGTAATGGTAACATTTTATTTGGCTTGAGAATGAATGAAGTATTTATATATTTTTGATATTATCTTGTATTAATAGATGTTTAGAATTTTAAGTTGTAAATGTTTATTTTTTTATATTTTGATAGATAAAAACTGTTACAGGTGAAATTGATTCTTTTTGAGACGGTTTAATTACCAACGAAAATAGAACCTTTGGAGGTTGTATTTTTATGTCGCAAATAATACTTTTTGCGATGGCATATTATTCGTCTCAATTGATACCTTTTGAGATGGCATATTATTCGTCGCTATTGATACCTTTTGAGATACTATTCATCTCAATTAGATATCTTTTGAGACGGCATTTTTTCTAACGCAATATCTTTTTTTGAGACGGGAGTTTATCGACGCAAAAGAGTATCTTTGGTGACGGTATTAGTAGCCGTCGCAAAAGAAATCATTTGTTTAATGTTTTTTGCGATGCTTTTTCAGCCGTCTCAAAAAGTCGTTTTTGCCAACGCAAATTTATTTGAGAGTGTAATTTCCAACGCAAATAGTTTTTTGCTACCCCACTATGTACTACCCCCATTTGCCGACGCAAATACTCTTTTGCGACGGCTAATTGACCTTTTGCAACGGAATACTCCCGACGCAAAAGACCCTTTTTTTAGTAGTGTGCAAAAATTGTACACTATAACCTTTATCACACAGTTGACTTATACTAAGAAAATTATGTTTAAGTCTATCAACCAGAAGTACATGATCAATGGATAAGGAGGATTCCTTACCGACCTTACCTATATCAATGATTTTACCTTTTTCGTTGTCTCTAAAGGTTACATAATCTCCATCCTTAGGTGTTAGGCTTAAAAATTTTAATTTGTCGCCCGTCATATGTCTTAAGCATCCACTATCCAAGTACCATTTATCTTTTAATGAGGAGGATCTCAAGCACACCTACAAAACAGTTTAAGTGATTTTCTTTGGTACTCAAATCTTTTTGGGTCCTATAGGATTAGTGTTTTTAACTCTCCAAACCATTTTTGAGACACCATTATTTCTTTTAAATGGGCAATTAAATTTAATGTGCCCCTTTTTCTTGCATTGAAAACAGATTACATATTCATAGATATTTTTTGAATATGAGTATGAAAAGTTCTTTGATTCTTTTACAAAATAATTTTTAGATTTAATTTTTACTTCTCCATTGTAACCAATTCCTTCTTTATTTAATGACCTTCTTTGTGCTCTTAAAATTTTTTCAAAGTTCTCTTTTCCATTTGTGAAATTATAGATGATTTTTGAATAATCTTTCACTTTTCTTTTTAATTCACAAAAAACATCATTTTTAATATTTTTACCTTTTAAGCTCTTGAGTTCATTTCTTAAAAAATTATTTTCTTTTTCCAATTTAAAGATCACATTTTCAGAAATTTTTGTTAATTTATCAAATTTAACTTTTAAAATGAGTTTCTCTTTTTCCAAATACTCTATTTGCAAACCATGCTCTTTAGACATGTGTTTCTTTTTCATTTTTAGCATTTTCATTTAAGATTTTCAATTCCTCAATTTCTTTAGAAAAGTTTTTATTTTCATTTTTCAATTTTACATTTTTCTTTTCTAATTTTCAAAAGTCTCTCATATAAATTAAACAATTCATTTTCAAGTTCATCATATGATGGCATGGAGTAAGAAGAACTAGATTCATTGCATGAATTAGAATGAGAATTTACCTCTTTGTCTATACTTGCCATCAAGCAGAAGTTAGCCATTTCGTTATCACTTGAGCTATTGCTTGACTCGTTTGAATCTGAGTCATTCCATGTAGTTGCTTTCATGGCTTTCTTTTTCTTATTTGAGTCCTTTTTGAGTAAAAGACATTCTGACCTGATGTGCCCAATTTTGTTGCAGTAATAGCAAGTTAGTGGTTCTTTCTTGAAGTCTCGTTTGCTTGAATCTCCTTTGTCAGATTTTGTGCCTCGAAATCTTCTTGAAAACTCTTTATCTCTTTTGAGAAATTTTTCAAATCTTTTTGTGATAAGATCCATGTCATCATCATTGATCTCCTCATTCTCTTCATCACTTGAACTCTCTTTTGAAGCTTTAAGAGTAATGGACTTCTTGACTTTGTTTTGCTCGTTGACTCTTTCATTTAGCTTAAGCTCGTATATTAGTAGTGATCCAATTAGCTCATTTAAGGTCATCACTCTTAGATTTCTTGCTTCGGAGATGGCTGTAGCCTTAGCTTCTCGAATGGGTGGCAAGGCTTTTAGTACTTTCCTTAAAAGCTCATAAAATTGATAAGTTTTTCCGAGTGCATTAAGAGAGTTAATAATATGAGTAAAGCAAGTGTACATGCTAGAGATAGTTTCATCATCATTCATTTTAAAATCTTCATACTCACTAATTAGTCTATCAATTCTAAAATTTTTAACATCTTGAGTGCCTTCATAAGTAATTTCTAATTTTTCTTATATTTTTTTAACACTTTTACATGTCATTATACAATTATATTCGTTAGTATCTAAAGCACAATACAAGGCATTCATAGCACTAGAGTTCATTTGAAGTAGTTTCATATCATTTTCAATCATCTCTTCTTTTAGCTTAGGAACTTTTTTACCTTCTACAGTTTTAGTAGGAGTGAAATTACGTTGGACGATCACTCTCCAAGCCCTCCAATCTATGATTTGAATAAAAATTCTCATTCTTTGCTTCCAAAAGGTGTAGTTAACACCACAGAAGATTGGAGACCTTATAGAGGGTTGACCTTCACCAAAAACTTATTAAAAATAATGTAATAGGCTCTGTTACCAATTGATAGTATATATGCAATCCCAAGAGGGGAGTGAATTGGATATTAAAAAATTTGTTCAAATATTAAAATACAAGTAAAAATTCTAATTCACTTATAAAAACTTCTTGTTTGAAAATTAAAGCGTAAGTATATTTTAATTTACTTATAAACAAGATTCAAAACTTTTAGTTAGAAGATTTAAGCGCAGGTATAGATTTTAATTCACAAAACTTTTTATTTAAAAAATGAAATCACGAGATTCAAAACCTTTTTGTTTGAAATTTAAAATACAAGAGTGGATGAATGATTCAAGTATAGATTTTAAATGTGTGTGATGCAATAATAAACAATAATATAATAATGAAAATAAAAAGTAAAGAAAGTTAGAAATACGACACTAAGATTTCTATAAGGTTCGGTGCAACAACCTACGTCCTTGCCTCAAGCCAACCGCTATGAGGATTTCTCACTATTACTCCTTCAATAGGCGGAGCAGCCCCTCTCCTTAGTCTAGGCGGAGTAGCCTCTCATGAAAATGTCCCATTCTCAAGTATTTCATTCCTTATAGGCGGATTAGCCTATTTTAAGAAACACCCTTTTCAAGTATAATGGAAGAACAAGAATATATGCAAAAAAATGCTCTTACAATGAGCAGATGAGTACAAGAAATAAATGCATTAACTCATTTCTCAAAGAATATATCAGTGAAGCTCTATGAGAATCAAAAAGACTTTTTCTCTAAAAAATATGATTAAAAACTCAAGAAATTTAAGTACAAATAGAGAGTGTATAATGGAGAATGTTTGATAGGCTTGTAGTGAATAAAACCAGATATCAAAGGCTCTATTTATAGGTCTTAATTTTGGACTAGCCGTTGGGCTAAAAAGGATAATGTCAAATTAGCCGTTTCAGCCAAAATTTAAATTTAAGCTTATTTAGTCGACTGGAGCTTCAACTTAGTCGACTGGACCACCAGTCAGTCGACTGGACTTCTTGGTCAGTCAACTGGACTACTTTAAATCCAGTTTCTCATTTTGGCGAATCAAATTCAGTCGCCTGATCAATACCTTAGTCGACTAAATATTTTAAAAGTCCAAAACTTTTGATTTTCAAAAATTTTTTAATCACTTCTTGTTTTGAAAAAACAATTTTAGGATTCCCATGAGTTTCAAGAGATATAATCATAAGTATCGTGAATTTACATAGATCCTACTATTGATACAAATAAAATAGAAAAAAAAATTTGTCTTCAATCCTTCATTTTTCTTTGTTTCAAAAACTTTGTAGCTAGCCAAAGAGTTTGATTTGAAATTTGCTTCATTAGCTTCTACTTTGTATCTTTGATTGTGCTAAACATATATAACCTGTAAATAAACTCAATTTACACAATTAGATACTTAGGTTTATTATCATCAAAACGGTCATTGAAACCTTGTCAGGCCAACAGATTTGGCAGGAAAGGGACAATTCCCCAAGTTCGGTTCTGGAGGGAGTCGCTGACTTTCCCTTGTTGGGGTCTGCCCAAGACTTTTTCTACTAAGCTGGCGAGTTGTTTAATCATTTTAGGTCATATTAAGTATCAATCAATACAGAGTTGTACGGATGTGATAACGCCATCAATGCTACGAGCTCAACCATCCCATCGCATTAAATGCGTTTTGACTTCGTTTACGGCCTTCATCATTACGCATGACCAGGCCATGGAGATCGGTCCAACCGAACTCTTTTGCTCTGTAGCATGCCTTTTGGCCACTCCATTTCTTGGGCCCATTAGACCTGGATCTGGAATGCAGGCCGGCCCATGCTTATTTGGGGCTGACCCCTTTTAAAAATTATATTTTTCATATAAAAAAGTTTATAGGCTATTATTAATTAATAACTTTAGTTTAAGTATTTTGATATGTGTTGTTAAACTTTTTGTTTAAATTATTAGGCTAGAGACCTACTTTGATCGTTACAGAAATATTATCCATTTATTTCGTACCATCCTCACAACATTTACATATGAGCAATTTTATAGTAATTTCGGAATATTATATGATTTTGTCGACATATTCTCATTTAATTATATAGAGAAAATTAATACAATTAGAACAATAATAACTCGCCTTTATTAAATAAATAAGTTACAAAAACTGACATAATATGCATAAAAAGAATATTTGTCAAAACCAACACGCAATCTATATACATAGTGCTCGAAAAAGTATTTCAGTGTAGATATAATGGGCAGGCCAATTACGTATTTACCTCTGCCAAATTTCATATGTCATCTGACTTTAAAAGCAACCTGCGTAGAAATCCACGGCACTATAAAGTCTACCGACAATGATTAATTAATGCTCAAATCAAAAGTACCTCAACATTGAAAGTCCCCACATGCTTAAACCCAGAGCTAGCTGTTTCAGTACATGTCTATTTAAAATCTCCAAATTTACATCCCCATGGGTTGAAACAAACAGCACTATTATATGCAAGTATTTAAAGCATCTGTCTTTCTAACAAATATTTTTCCTGTGAATAGCCTTGGACCATGTATCATATGTTAATTTCCAAGCTGTAGAATCCTATGTTTAAAAAATTCTGTCTTTTCTCAGTTAGAAAAGCCACGCCAGAAAGTGTTCACTAGAAAAATAAAGTGAAAAAAAGAAAAAAAATTTAAAGGAATTAGTTTTCGTCACTGGTTTAGTTTGCAAAAAAACTGATAAAAAAAATTAGTTTTCAACTCTACCGTGATATATAATTTTATCCGTTTTACAAAAATTGTTTTATGAAAAAATATTTTTTTATAAGAAAAGTATTTTTTGAGACTTATATTTTTCTACATTATCTAACACATATGCAGAAAAATAAAATTATTTTTTTTTCTTTTTCTTTCCTTTTCTATTAAATAAACGATGCGTTAATGTATTGAAAGTCATATAACAATCTCAAATTACAGAAATCTCAGAAAACAGAATTCAATTGCTTTAATCTGTTTGTTTGAAGTATATAAAACGAAATACATGCATCAACTCAATAGTGAAATGATTAAAAAATTTGAGGACTCTAATATTTTTTTCTTGTTTCTCTTAATTAATTTTTGTATGTCCTATATTTGTTCGCCAATTAGCTTCGAATATAAAATATCACGAGATGTTATATCTTTCAAAAGTACCATGGAATATGTAATACCACATCTTTTATAGTTTTATATATTGCTCACCAGTGAATACGCCTTCTTCTATCATCCAGGGATTTGTTTGTTGTGAGGGATTAAAAAGGGATTAGATAGAATTAGGGAACATGAAGGTCTAAATTTTTTTTTTGTTTAATAGTTTTACGTTTGTATTGTTAAATTTGGACAAATATAATAGTCCGATATATGCTGAATTATTCTTGAGATAACTTATACCAACATCTCCTGAGATTACTAGTACCATGCTTTAAATTTTGTTCCATGCAGTATATGCCAAACTACTATCGAGATAACGAATACTAGGGCCCTAAAATTATTAGTACTAAATTTTAAATTATTTTCTTTCTTTATTTAACGATTAACAATAATTTTACAACTCTTGTCTTATTCTTTCTTGCACTTTAACTAAAGAAAGAAAATAACTGTATAGATGATCATATACATATTAATTGTGAGACCCAAATCCGTTTTCTTTTTTGGGGTTTTTAAACGCGTTGGTTATCGTGTTGTTATAGCATGTTCTTATGCGTTTCTATCCATGTTCGGGTTTAGATATGCATGCGGGGGTGATTCCTAGGGCCGTTGGGCGTTGTGGTGCGAATTTAATATATATATATATATATATATATATATATATTTTCATGGCCTATAAATATTTAACCTTAAATATTTTGTTGAGATATTTTTAAAAACTTGGTGGCTATGTTTTCTTTTTTTCAAATCAAAAGCCCTGCCTTCTCTCTAGATTCTCGGGGGTTCGGGGCTCGATTTTTGACAATCAGACAGTAGATCCTTAGTCTCCTCGTGGTGGGCTACGCTTTCATCCGGACATAATTTCATTTCGACGAAATTTGTTTTTGCACGTGGATCGAGACGTCAAGTTTTTAACTCATCGATGTAGGATCCTAGACTCTCATGTCTTATAAGGGTGTTACGTGTAATCGTGTGTGTTTTTACCGTTTAAAAATGCATGAGAAATCGGTTTATAAGTTGGGTTTTGGTTTAAAATTGTTTTTGGGTGTTTTTGGTTGGATAGAATCGGGTTTCGAGTGTTTCTCTCGAGGTTTTGTCATAGTTTTGGACTTGTGTATATCCATGGGTTACTAAAGGGGTGTTTGGATGATTTAATTTGGGGTTGAGAAGTTTATTCCGTAGCTAGGGTTTGCTTTCCGCCGTCACCCAGTTCCCTGGTTTGAAAATCTGAATTTTCTTATTTTGTGTCGATACATTTTCTATTGGTGTTGACACTTTTTGTCGCTGGTGTCGACACTTTTGTGTTTGTGTCGACACATTTCTCTGCTGCTGTTTGTGTTGTAACTCTTGATTCTTTTGTGTCGACACCTCTGCTGTTTGTGTCGACACCTCCGCTGTTGGTGTTGACATCTTTTTTGTTTGTGTCGACACCTTCGCTATTTGTGTTGACACATTTTCTGTTTGTGTCGACACCTCCACTGTTTATGTCGGCACCTTAAGCTGTTTGTGTCGGCACCTTCTCTGTTTGTGTTGACACTTTTTCTGTTTGTGTCAACACTTTCGCGAGTTGTGTTGAACTCTTTTCCTTTGGTCGTGTTGGGGCCTTAGGGGTTTCTTTTGGCCTTGTTGGGCCTGTGTGGGCTTGTGTTTGCCATGTTGGACGTGTGTGGGTTCGTGTTTGCCGTGTTGGGTGTGTTTAGGGCCCGTGGTTCTTTTGGAAAAAAGACGATGATTTGTGAAAATCGGGACCTATGGGTTTGATGTTGGCCTTCCAGTTAGGCTTACTTTGTGGGTTATTGGTTGTCCATGTGATTGGATGTCGGTTGTGTGATGGGTGGCGTCATAACGTGAAGTTATATATGGTTATGTGCTTTATAACTGGCTTTGTGCATTTATAATTCTCGTTTATTTATGCATGTTGTAAGATGGAAATGTGGTCTTACGTGGTATTGAGTTGCACATGTCGTGTGAGTTGCATGTGACGTGTTTGTGAAACGTAGTGATCGTACATGGTTCTATGCATTTAATTCTTGGTTAGGTTATGCATAGGTGTATGAATTATGATAGATGGACATGTGGGTCTATGGATGTTAACCTTGGTTAATGAAATGTTAGTTGGGGCGGTGGTCCTTCGGTGAAAGCCCGAGAAATGTTAGTTAAGATGGTGGTCCTTCGGTGAAAGCCCGAGAAGATCCTTGTGTTGTGTGTGTGCATGTGGTTATCTGAAGGACGGGAACGTGATCCTGGCGATGTAGGGTTGTGTAGGTTCTTTGGACCTTCGGGTTTATTTCGTAAATTAAACCGGTTGCCTCCGTTAATGGCGTTATTATCGTAACTCCGTATAGAACTAGTCATTACCGAGTCGGCCTTAAGTGGTGACTAGGGTAATGGATAGGAGTCTATAGTTGTTACCTTTGTTTGTGTTTTTACTACTTTTCCTTAACTGTGGTATGATATCTGTTAGGACTATATGCATAGTCTTAAGGATAGGAACGTGATCCTAAAGACAGTGCGTGTGAATCAGAGGGACAAAAAACGACGTCCTGGAGATATATGTGTTGGGTGTGTTGCTTATAGTGTGTTGAGCGTAGTGCATGGATTGCATGAGTTAGCTTGTCGGGGCTTGTGAAGTTGGTTTAGATATGTATTATTGTGTTGCATATATATATCTGTTATCTTTGGGACTCATGCGAGCCAATTCATCAAACTTGTTTTTAAACTGTTTTACTGGCTCTGATGAGTCGTGATCTAAAACTGTTTTTAAACTGTTTTAAGGCTTAAAAGAAAGTCTAAAACCACACTTTATTTTCCTAGCATGTTTAGCTTATACTGCATGCGCTGTGTAGGATCTGCTGAGCTTTGGCTCACGGTGTGAGATTTAAAATATTTTTCAAGTATCGATCACGCTGGTTGATTCGGGGTTACTGGAGGGGTGGAAGAGCTGTAGTCTTTCTTTTTGCTAGTTTTGAACATGTATGCTATAACATATTTTTTGGCGTTGGAGTCGTGTAATGTAAGCCGTTTGGCGATTATATACAATGCATGTATGGTTTATTTTGAGAGTGTATTCTCGGGTTGGGTGCTATCTTGGTTGTTTTTTAGTGTTTCACGTGACCCGGAGTTTGGGGCATGACAGCTTGGTATCAGAGTTCTGGGTTCGAATACCTAAGAACCGTGAGAAGAGGGTGTATCCCATGTGAGGTTGATCACATGTGCCTGACTTCATGTGTTTAGATGTTTTGACAACATGAGCATGATAGCATGCGGGTTTACGTGAATGATGTGTATATGTGAGCATGAGGGTTGAACTGTTGGATTGATTAGTCCTGCTTTTGGGTGTTTGGATTAACAAACTTGGGAGTCAAGTTAGAAACGCGTTTAGCTAACATGATTTCTAGCAGAAAATCTGAGTAGGTTATCCAGATTGACGCGTCATTCTTGTCAGTTCTCCTCGGTATGTGGGGTTTCGTTTAGCATTAACCTATGTGGCTATATATTAGCATGCTTATGGGGTTAGCATTTTTGTTCATGCTATGTGTTGTGTCTTATGTTCTGTCTGTTTCCTATAGACGCAATGTCCACGCGGGGAGGATGAGGCCGTGGTCGAGGCTGTGGCCGTGGTTTTGGCCGAAGGGACATTCCAGTCCCAGATATTAGGGATGCTAATGCACCTCAATGACCTATTAACGGAGATCTGTTGCGTGAGATAGTCGACTCCATCCGACAACTGGCTGAGGCCTCTATAGGGAGAGAGAGTGTACCTGAACCAAGGGCGACGGCCGCAATGCGCAAGTTTCGATGTCTGGACCCTCCTACCTTTTCTGGGGATCCCAACTCCATGGTAGCCACTAAATGGCTGGAGCTGGTCACCGGGATCTTGGACACGTTGCAGGTTGAGGAGGATGAGTTGCAGGTTTTTTTTGCTGCCTTTCAGCTGAGGGGGAGTGCTCACATGTGGTGGAAGTTTGCCAGGACTACAGTCGGAAGCACTTGGGAGGCATTCACGAAGGTGTTTCTAGAGAAATACTTTCCTGCGACTTTAAGGGAACGGTACAGAGAGGACTTCTTTTTCCTAACTCAAGGGACGATGACAGTAAGTCGAGTATGAGGCTGAGTTTACTAGCTTATCTCGATTTTCACAGGAGATTGTGCTCACTGATGAGCTCCGTGCGAAGAGGGTCGAGAGGGGTTTGAGGACCGCTATTAGAGATCGAGTGGAAGCATTCAGGATACATGTTTTTACGGAGTTAGAGGAGACCGCCATAAAGGTGGAAGACACTCTAAACGAGACGCGTAGAGACAAAGACAGTAGGAGTCAGCAGAATGGGGTACGTGCACAGTCCCGGGGACGCAATGATAAGCGTCAATGGACGTCTGGTCCGAGTTCGTATCCAGTGGGGTTGTATCGGCCACAGTCTTCAGCATCTTCACCCCCCATAGTCTCGATGGGAAGACCATAGCAGTATGAGTTCCGTTGCTTTCGATGCAGACAATCTGGACATCGTGTGATGGATTGCCGCAGCGAAAGCAATCCTAGAGTTCGGTATCGGTTCAGTCACAAGGGAGGGAGTCACAGATTTGTTATGGATGTGGCCAGCCTGGACGTATTCGTAGGGATTGTCCCTAGAGAGAGAGTGTGCCGAGTATAGTGGGCGTGCTAGAGGGTTCGTATGTGCAGGAGTAACAGTAGTATCCTGCGGTTCAGACTTCCTGGATGACAGGTGAGAGTACATCAGTTCAGTCGGTACGACAGCTGACAGCGCCAGGCTATGGCGGACAAGGCAGAGCGACATTGCCACGCGCGTATGCCCTTATAGCTCCTAGTTCTTCCAGGGCACCGGTTGTGTCGAAAGATACAGATATGCCTTCAGCGAATAGAGGTACTTTCTGAGTTATGCAGGCTTTGGGCCAGTTCTTCATTTGTATCTGTTTGGGAGTTGGTGATGGACTCCGTGGATGATGTGCTGCGTCGAGGCAGTGGTTGGTGATGATGTGAAGTTGGGGTGAGTTATAGATCCCGTGTCTTTGAGATAGTTAGCCATTGTTTAGGATGCCTGACCTTGCTTAACTATATCCTAGGAATGATTTGGCTGACCATCTCGTGTATCTGTGTCGATTGTGATCGACGATTTGTTTCTTTTGACCTTGAGTTGAATTTCGGGGGTGAAATTTCTTTAAGGGGTGTAGAGGTGTGAGACCCTAACCTATTTTTTTTTGGCGTTTTAAAACGCGTTGCTTATTGTGTTGTTATAGCATGTTCTTATGTGTTTCTAATCATATTCGGGTTTAAATATGCATGCGGGATTGGTTGCCAGGGCCGTTGGGCATTGTGATGCGAATTTTTAAAATATATATATATATATATATTTTCGTGGCCTATAAATATCTAGCATTAGATATTTTGTTGAGATATTTTTGAAAACTTGGTGGTTAAGTTTTTTTTTTCAAACCAAAAGCTTTGCCTTCTCCCTAGATTCTCGGGGGTTCGGGACTCGATTTTCGACGATCAGACAGTAGATCCTTAGTCTCCTCATGGTGAGCTACGCTTTCATCTGGACAGAATTTTATTTCGACGAAGTTTGTTTTTGCACGTGGATCGATACGTTGAGTTTTTAACTCATCGAGGTAGGATCCTAGACTCTCATGTCTTATAAGGGTGTTACGTGTAATCGTGTGTGTTTTTACTGTTGAAAAATGTATGAGAAATCGGTTTATAAGTTGGGTTTTGGTTTAAAATCGTTTTTGGGTGTTTTTGGTTGGATGGAATCGGGTTTCGAGTGTTTTTCTCGAGGTTTTATGGTAGTTTTGGGCTTGTGTATGTCCATGAGTAGCTAAAGGGGTGTTTGGATGGTTTAATTTGGAGTTGAGAAGCTTATTCGGTAGCTAGGGTTTGCTTTCCGCCTTCACCTACTTCCCTGGTTTGAAAATCTAAATTTTCTTCTTTTGTGTCGACACATTTTCTGTTGGTATCAACACTTTTTGTCGCTGGTGTCGACACATTTGTATTTGTGTCGACACATTTCTCTACTGTTGTTTGTCTTGTAACTCTCGATTCTTTTGTGTCGACACCTCTGCTGTTTGTGTTGACACCTCCGTTGTTGGTGTTGACACCTTTTCTGTTTGTGTCGACACCTTCGCTGTTTGCGTTGACACATTTTCTATTTGTGTCGACACCTCAGCTGTTTGTGTCGACCCCTTCTCTGTTTGTGTTGACATTTTTTCTGTTTGTTTTAACACTTTCGCGAGTTGTGTTGAACTCTTTTCCTTTGGTCGTGTTGGGGCCTAAGGGGTTTCTTTTGGCCTTGTTGGGCGTGTGTGGGTTCGTGTTTGTCGTGTTGGGTGTGTTTAGGGCCCGTGGTTCTTTTAGGAAAAAAACGTTGATTTGTGAAAATCAGGACCTATGGGTTTGATGTTGGCCTTCCAGTTAGGCTTGGTGTTGTAGGTTATTGGTTGTCCATGTGATTGGATGTCGGTTGTGTGACGGGTGGCGTCATGACGTGAAGTTATATATAGCTATGTGCTTTATAGCTAGCTTTGTGCATTTATAATTCTCGTTTATTTATGCATGTTGTAAGATGGAAATGTGGTCTTACGTGGTATTGAGTTGCACGTGTCGTGTGAGTCGCGTGGGTTGCATGTGACATGTTTGTGAAACGTAGTGATCGTACGTGGTTCTATGCATTTAATTCCTGGTTAGGTTATTAATAGGCGTATGAATTGTGATAGATGGACATGTGGGTCTGTGGATGTTAACCCTAGTTAACGAAATGTTAGTTGGGGCGGTGGTCCTTCGGTGAAAGCCCAAGAAATGTTAGTTGGGATGGTGGTCCTTCGGTGAAAGCTCGAGAAGATCCTTGTGTTGTGTGTGTGCATGTGGTTATTTAAAGGACGGGAACGTGGTCCTGATGATGTAGGGTTGTCTAGGTTCTTTGGACCTTCGGGTTTATTTCGTAAATTAAGCCGGTTGCCTCTGTTAATGGCATCGTTATCGTAACTCCTTATAGAACTTATCATTACCGAGCCGGCCTTAAGTGGTGACTAGGGTAATGGACAGAAGTCTATTATTGTTACCTTTGTCTGTGTTTTTACTGGTTTTCCTTAACTGTGGCATGATATCTATTAGGATGATATGCATAGCCTTAAGAATAGGAACGTGATCCTAAAGAAAGTGCGTGTGAATTTGAGGGACGAAAAACGAGGTCTTGGAGAGATATGTGTTGGGTGTGTTGCTCATAGTGTGTTGAGCGTAGTGCATGGATTGCATATGTTAGCTTGTCGGGGCTTGTGAATTCAGTTTAGATATGTATTCTTGTGTTGGATATATATATATATATGTTGTCTCTGGGACTCGTGCGAGTCAATTCATTAAACTTGTTTTTAAATTGTGTTTACTGGCTCTGATGAGTCGTGATCTAAAACTGTTTCCAAACTGTTTTAAGGCTTTAAAAAGAGTCTAAAACTATACATCGTTTTCCTAACATGTTTAGTTTATACTGCATGCGCTGTGTAGGATCTGTTGAGTTTTGGCTCATGGTGTGGGATTTGAAATGTTTTTTAGGTATCGATCACGCTGGTTGATCCGGGATTGCTGCAGGGGTGGAAGAGTTGTAGGCTTCCTTTTTGCTAGTTTTGAACATGTATGCTATAACATGTTTTTCGGCGTTGGGGCCGTGTAATGTAAGCCGTTTTTCAATTATATACAATGCATGTATAGTTTATTTTGAGAGTGTATTCTCGAGTTGGGTGCTATCATGGTTGTTTTTTAGTATTTCACGTGACCCGAAGTTTGAGGCGTGACATTAATTTTTTAATATAAAAAAAAATGTAAAATCTTCAGTATTACTTATCGCTTATTCAATTCGATCTAGCTCAAACCAAAATATTAAACAAGCTCTAAGAATTAAGATTAATTCTCATTCTCATATTTAATAATTAATACTATATCTCATGGTAAAGAAACATAAATCTGTATAAGCACATCTCTTTTCTTAAGTTTCATATATGTTATATTATATCACATAGTATATATTTGTATATTCTTTTATTTTTTTATATTATCTCATTTTATATCCAAACAAACCATGTACCCTTAATGTATTGAAACAGATGAATAAAAAATTTTCAGAACATTATATTTCGCGTCTTATGGGTTGTTTCGAATAATTGTTTATAGTAACTTTTTGTTTTTTGTTTTTTTATTCTTTATTAAAATATCTAATATATTTTTATTTTTTATTTTTAAGTTGTAGTGTTTGAAATATTGACACAATTTTTTTATTTTTATGAGAAAGATTGACTTTTTAATTGAGAGTATTATTGTAATTTTAATTCAAAAAATAATTAGAATATTTGAGATGTGTATATATATATTTTTGAATTAAAGAGATAAAAAAAAGTTAATTGACTTTTTTAAAAAACTAAACAGTATCAAAATTGGTTTTTTTTTAAAAAAAATTAACTTTTTAAAAAAGCCAAACAGAAAGTTAATTTGCAACTTATAAGGAACGGAATTAATCAATTGCTAGAAATTAATACATTTCCTAGAAATGAGTGAAACATCAACTTTGGTATTGCGGGTTGGTAGTGAGAGCAGCAATTAATAAGGAAAGGAATTAATCAATTGCTCGAAATTAATACGTTTTCCTAGGATTCAGTGAACACATCAGCTTTGGGTATTGTGAGTTTGTAGTGAGGGAAAATTATGAGATATTTTTAAGGATGTATGTAATCGATGTTATTTGATATTTTTATTAAATAAATAATTATAATTTATATAATGTGAATTATTTTTTATTTTTTAATTACTTAATAAAATTAAATTATAATTTTTTACTATAAAATTTATCGTCACTATATTAAATAAAAAAATTACGTAATTGTCACTTGAAACTTCAAGAGTACTGAATAATTACTTATGTAGTGAGAGCTGAGGCTTTGGTATCTCTTTAATTTTTTACTGTCAAGGTTGCGGATTGAAACTTTATAATGGGTAGTTAGGAATAATTTTTGTTCTTTTTTTAAATAAGGATAATGTAGGTTCTTTTTATGTAAAAAAAAAAAAATGAGAAGAAATGCTTTGAATTATGATTGATAGTTTTAATATTGACTTTTGATTATTGAAGGTGCATGGACACTACGATGCAACATCAATATAATCTAAAAAAGATTTCAAGAGATTGCCTGGTAACTAAAAATCAAGAAAATGGGTACTGTCCTAAAATATCTATATTATTTAATAAAGTCAACTCAAATTTTAGTGAAGTCTTATAACATCTTTTACACTTCCAAATTAAAATACCCACAAACCAACTGTCACATTTAATCATAATTTAAGGGATATAATTATAAAATTATCACAAAAACAATTGCCCCTTACAAGTTACCCACTAATATCTCTTTTCTCTCTTCTCTTTCACTCTCCAGAAACTCAGCAAAATGTACCCACCAATATCTCTCTTCTCTTTTCTCTCTCTTACTGTCATATTTATTTCCTTGAAATGATCTGTTTGGTCGCTGTGAAAATGTGGAAGAGGAGATGAGTATACGACCAAAGAAATTTGTGGATCTTGGTTTTTTTTTTTGGTGTAAAAAAATTGGGTTTTCAGTAAAGAAAATGAGAGAAATTTGAAATTTCTTGCCGCCCAAAAGAGGGTTGAGAATTTGTGGGGTGAATATTAGCTAAATTAGATGGTAATTGGTGATGTTGTGAGGAACTAAATTTCTCGCAAATTTGTATTAAAATAAAGATAAAAAAACTATTAGTATTCAAATAAAAATAATATTTGTATATAGAATTGAGTTTTACAATTTCAAATAAATATATTATTTTTAAATATTTTAATTTAATTCAAGTTGCGCATGCATTACTGTGCCTTAGCTGTTAGTTTTGATAATGGGATGTAAAAAGTTTATTACAAAAGCAAATTTGTAAATAAAAGTGCTTTATTATTATTTTTTTGGTGGAAAAATCATACGGCACTCTTTGTAGTTTTTTTTTTTTGGTCCCTTCAGACATTCAGTTCATATGATTTCATTGCGTCAATTTTAATATTTTAAATTTTTTAGTTTATGTAAATTTGCTAATCAATAAAAATGATTGCAACTCCAAATTTTAAACCTTTTCTTAGTTAGAGACACTATGGTATGTTTAAGCAATAATAATATAATAATCATTATTGGGCTCGTTTGATAACATTGTATAGATTGGATTAGATTAGTAGTGAGGGAGGATTAGTAATGAGATGGATTAATTTTTTTGTATTTGAATTTAGTAGAATTAAATAACGGACTAGATAATGATTTACCCTTGTATTAAGTTAATTTATTTTAAAATTAACTTAAATAAATTAATAAGTTAAATTTTATGTTATTTATTTTGATATTTTAATATTTTTTTATTATTTTTTAAAATTTATAAATTCACTTCTTAATTCAATTCTTTCTAATTCCACGCATTCCTTTCTCACTAGTTATCCCACATATGACGGACTGATAATCCATCCAAATAACTAGTTCGAAGTCTTAACAAACTTCGAATTGAACTATATTCCGGATTAATAGTCCGGACGGACTATTAGTCCGCCGAAACAAACGAGACCATAGTATACTAAATTCTATTTATTAAGTAATTCTTTACTACGCGTAAAAGTTTTGGTTCTCAATCGTTAGAGAGAGGGAGAGATACCACTACGTCTACCCCACCTCTCTCTCTCATCTTTTATCTCTCTCATCGATTTTTTTTGCTATCCTCTCGATTGTTTTGCTTCGCTTTGTTTGGTGTGTTATTTGTATTTTTTTTCTATCATCAGTCTTCTACAATCGTATTATTCCAAGATAATTTCTTTTTCCTTATTTGGATGTCTATCAAATCACCACATGTAGATAGACTCTAGTAGCCACAATGTTGAAATTAGGCAACCACATTTGACCTTTAATGTAAGCTCTTGGTCGTGTGATGGATGAAAACTATGATACCATTTTACTTGCTAAAACCCACAACAGCCTAAAATAATTGTCCACGTTTGGGATATTTGTTTATTTACTTATTTTATTTTGCTTATCTTTGTTTTTAGTATTAAAAAAATTCATTGTTTAGTTAACTATTATAGTACTTTTCGACTCCCCATCAAGACGAGCCAAAAAAGTAATTTTTTTATCAACCGATAAAAAATGTTCAGAAAAACAAAAATAAGCAAAAATATGTTAATAAACCAAATTTATATTTCTTATTTTTGTTTTCAATAATTTTTTTTAATCTTTTGATTAAAATTTTATCTTTTCATGAATAAATTTGATTAAATAAGATGATGATTGTTATGTAAATGTCAATAGTAATCGAGAAACTGTTACAACTCCAATTTTTTAAAGGAATATGCCAAAATGGACTTGAGTTCCGCTGGACCTGCGAGAAAACGTTCTCGATCGCAAACAAACAACGGGGACTCCTCGAGAAAATAGAGAGAGAGAGAGAGAGAGAGAGAGAGAGAGAGTGTGTGTGTGTGTGTGGTTCATTGTAATGAATAATGTCCTCGTGGAGCTCTTTAACATGGGAGATTCCGACGATTTCCCGAGAATTAATAGGAAAAAGAGCTCTCGCAAGAAACGAAAAAGATGCAGAAGAGGAGAAGAATACCGGGAAGAAAATGCAGATGAGGAGGAGAATACGTGGAAGAAGATGTGTTGAGGGTATATTTGTTCAAATAATTATTAATTTTAAAAATTAAGATTTAGTAGAATATTAAAAAAAGTAGTTAGGACCAAGTGAAATACAAGTTCTTCAAATTGGATCCAAAAATATTTTTTTCTAATTATAAATTAAAAAATAATTTTTAAAATAACTATAGGCTCATACATTTAAAATCTACTCTTTAAAATTGATAATACAATTTCAACTGATGATACTCAAAAAAAAATTAAAAATATTACATGTTAACTACTCCTTCATTTTCATCTCACTCTTCTCTTATTTTTTTCTTTTTATTACATTACTTCCATTATTTTTTACTTTTACCCCATTTCCACTTTTTTAGTCTTTTGAATTTATAAAATAATTTATTAAACTATTGGCTAATAAATTTTACTAACATTATTTAAATAAACAGTATTATTGGTTTATGATACTAAAAAAAAAACCCTCACACCAATTAAATTCAAATTTTTAAAAACTCGATTATGATCCACAAAAACAAACTTTCATTAAGACACCTTTTTAAAGATCTCGAAAATTAAAAATTCCATCCTTTCACTTTTTTTTTTTTGAATTCTTTTCTTATTTCAACTAAATTTAATGTGATCGAATTTATAGTGTTGTGTTCTAAGTCTCGTATTTTATCAAGGCATTAGCATGAAAGAACAACGTGGGACACGGTAGTTGATTAATATTATAACAAAAATTAAAAATATGAACAATAAGATTTCAAGGCTCGCGAAACGAGGCATATGGGATCAAGACAAATACTAGGCAAATTCCATTCATAATATATTAAATCTGTTTTCAAGTTTCCGTTTGATTATTCTTAACTTTTTAAATGGGAATGGACGAGCCACGAGGTATGTAGAATTAGGACAAATACAATTATGAAAAATTCCATCCATAATATATTAATCTGTTTAAAGTTTCTGTTCGAGTTTTTTTTAAGACAACCTAAAAATCGATCACTTGTGATTTTTTTTAAAAATTTTTATATGGGAATAGACAAATATCTTATTTTAGAATTTTAATTTAGATGTGGCAAATATAAGTGGCTGACATTTTATTAATTGTTTTTTATATCTTTATCAAAAAATTATGAGTTTTAAATAAAACTTAATTGAAGTGGCCAAGAGAATTGTACAATGTGTATTTCTTAATTTCAAAATTATAAAATTCTTATTAATAATTTTTAACGTATAAAATAATTTTCAATAAAGAGTTACTTTTGTAATTGTAACTATTCAAGTAGATCAATTGGCTCAATAACTTAAATAAATAGACTAATAACACGGCCAAAATGTTTAAGTGTAAATTATTAGTAGTATAGCTCAGTTGCTTAAATATATACTAGACATATTTTTTGTCTTTCATCAATATAGAATAGGGTATTACAATATCCCTCGCACAAATATGCATCGCCCTCGTTGCATGACCCAAGTTATTTTTCTAGTTGGGATGTGGATAGCAACCTATTAACAGACACAGATCAGTCCATTAGCAGACACAGAGTAACCCATTAACGTACACAAGTTAGATATATAACCTCGGGGCTTCTCTGGAGCTTCTACTCTACCATCCACACCACAACAAAGTTCTACATAGAAACCGAGATCGACCATGATACTATTTGTAACGACTTAAGTAGACCACTTACCCAATAACTTAATTAAATAGTCTAACAACAGGTTCAAAATGCATAAACCCAAATTATTAGTAATAACGCACAAATTTCATTGTATATTAGAATTAATTTTTATCTCACTGATGTAAAATAGCGTATCACAATAATGTTATACAAAATAATAAAATTAGTCTGGTTATAACTTATATTGTTTCATTTTATAACTTTTGATGATACCTCGAAAGCGAGAAACGGAGACGTCGAGCCTTGCCGACCTCTAAAACCCTTTCTCCTTCTTCTGTGAAGACAAGTGAAAAGCTCGCACTGATGTGGTACTGACCGAGTACCCTCCGATTCTTAAGTCAACCTTCTCTCTAGAGCTCAATTAATAAAAGTATCTCTCTTTTACCTAGAAATTCATACCTCTGTAGGACATGGCCGATGGTTAATATATGGAGAAAGATCCCTAGTTAGATCAAGTCAAATCCCATAATCTGTGCTTGTTATGATTCTGGGAAATCAGCTCTTTCCTAATAAGGTGGCGCGCCTCCTGGAATATCGAAAGTCGTTGGAGACGAGCTCGGTACCTAACCGCTTTGCCGTTCGCCCAGTCATACAGCGTTGGTCGGTCGGCTATATATTTTCGAGCGCGATCAATTATTCGGTCAGCCATAACCGACCACGTCAAATGTCCCCTCATTCCTGAGGCGCCGATGTCTGAGTGCCCTTGGAAATGTAGCTCCAGGTTGACCGTCACGAGTATGGCGGTAGCTTGTGTTTATTCTGGCGACGCCCCCGAATACGACGCAACCACGCATTTAATGCTCGTCCGTTATGCTGTCCCATTGGGAAAGGGAGAAGGAGCGTATTGACACATGGCAGCGTCCCACTGGCGCAATGTTTGATGGGCCTCCTTAATGGCATCAGGTCCGTTGAATGTTCTAAACGTGGCTACTCCCAAGGCGTCCGTTCACGCGCTATATATAATCGGTTTCCTTTCAAACTTTCTTTCATTTTAGGCAAAGCTTACCTCTCGCTCTTCCCTCGGGATTCCCGAGATTTGACTGGGTGCGTTCGGCCATCTCGATAAGATCCTCCTTTCAGTTTTCCCATTTTCATTGATTTCGCAATTCTAGCTCCTCTTGTTCCTGCGTACTCGTCCCCTTCCCCCTTGTATTTCTTACATCGCATTTTATATCTCATGTGCTATCACAAGCACATTTCCTCGACCTCTTTTTTTGTCACGGACGCTCCTCACTTTAAGGAGTTGTTCCTCAAAACTTTTAATTTCTCCAAGTATCTTCTTCCTGTTATCAAGATGGGAACTGAGGACTTCCCCCAGGAAGTTGAGTCGATTTCTGACTCCAAAAGAACCCATTATGAGTCTTCCTCCTTAGAAGGCGGAGGCGTGAACCCTCACCCCGCCACCCCTCATCTAGCGAGCTCTTCCAAGGCTCTCGCCGCTGAGTCAGTCCCTTCCACCATCAGGATATCTGATTTAGAACGTTTGCGAGAGAGGTACCTCATCCCTTTGAGTGTCCGTATTAGGAAACCTACCACGGATGAAAGAGCTTCCTCTTTTGCCGCAGGTGAGGTGTGTTTATATGAGCACGCATTTTCCATTGGCCTTCGACTCCCTTTTCCTCGAGTTGTCCGAGAGCTCCTAGCCTTCCTCGGTCTGTCCGCTGGTCAGCTTCTACTAAACGCATGGCGCATCCTCTATGGGTGCATAGTACTATGGGAAGAAATGAGTGGTGGAGAGAGTCATCTGTCAGCCGAGTAGTTTCTTTACTGTTACCGACCGAAGGAACTACAGCCGGGGTGGTATTACTTTCAATCTAGGTCTGAGGCCAGGGCGCTCATTCTAGGGTGTCCGTCTTCGAATAAGCACTGGAAGGATCGATTTTTTTTTAATTTTTGGGGAAGGATGGGAGGTACAGGACTCGGAGGAGTTAGGTCCCTTAACCCCTAGGGTTCAGAGGGTCTGGGGCGATCCTTACTTGGGCAGCATTACCGCCGAGCCCAACCTTGATGCCGAGGCAAAGGCCCGAGTGGATGCGACCAAGCAATCTAAGGACCGTTCTTACAGCTAGTTGGTCACTGACGAGAAGCTTTGTGCTTTCCTACTGGGACCCCAGTTCCCCGTGAGGCCCGTTATTCCCTTGTTTCCTTTTCTGAGCAATTTCTATGTTTTACTGTCTTATCCTGTTTTTGACCTTTGTTAGAGATGTCGAAGAAACTTGATAAAGCCCTAGTGGCCAAGGTACGCACTCGGGCTGTCGAGGGAGCCGAGTTGACAGCTCAGAAGAAGCCCCGATTCTGGCTTAAGGGGAGGACTCTGCCGGCTCTGACTCTTCGCGATTCATCGGCGACCTCCGAGAAGATAGTAGCAGAGAAAGAGGTGGTGAACCTGGAACCTCCCTCTTCGCCTGACCTTCCAACGGCTGAGCCAGAGGTGGCGAACGCTACATCTTCTCCCGTCGATGTTGTACCCGTGACTGCTCTTCCTACTTCTTCGGTTCAAACCCCACCTCACTCGTCTTTCAACCAGGTTCCAAGCAACATTATGAACGATTTCGAGGTTGCTCGATCGAGATTGCAAGGGTTCATTGGCGAGGACTTAGAGATGTTGAACACAGTCGCCACCAGCAAGATAGCCAGAAAGCTCCTTCTCGTTCTTACCCGGGTGAGCTTTTTGTGCTTCCTCTTCTCCTCCCCTTGTCTTTTGTAGTATTCTGGCCTCCTCAAATGATTATACGTCCCACCCCCCTTTTCTTGTAGGTCTGTATGTGATCGATCCACCTTTCTAACCGTTGTCATCAGCGTGAGAAGAATCTTCAAGATGGCATAACTCTTGCCACTATGCTGAAGGAGGAGCGAGTGAGGCTGTCAGGGGAAGTGGAACGCCTGAACTCCGAGCTGGAAAAGAAGGGAGAGGACCTGGAGAAAATCAGGGAGGACCTAATTGATGTGACCCACAAGGCCGAGAGGGTGGAGGACGAGCTGGCTGAGGCAAAGCAGAGAATTTCTTCATCAGAGGTCGAAGTTGCTATCGCCAAAATGGGTGAGGAGGTTAGTAGAGTGCACGCCCTGGAGCTGACTAAGGAGCTTGGCTCGGTTGGGGGGACTTCCATTGAAAAGTTCAAGGAGTCCGAGGAGTACAACGCTGACCTGACCGAGTATTACCTGAGCGGTTTTGACAGGATGAAGGCTCAAGCAGCTGCTGCCTTTCCAGATCTGGATTTCTCCTCCTTCCTGCCTGAAGATGATGATGCAGCAAGTCCCCCACCTTGACTACTCTCTCTTTTAATTCTTCAAACATTTCTTTCTTAGGCCGTGTTTTGACGAATAAACATACATTTACGCTTAGCGGGGCCGTGTTTTGGCCGCATAGGAAATGTTTACATTTAATCTTGTGGTTTAGAGGGGCCACATTTACGCCGCATAGGAAACATACTTGGATCTCAGGGCTGTGTTTAGGCCATGTTTTTTTTTATTGTGATTTTTGATTCGTTCCGAATGTCCCTCTTTTGACTTTGTTTGCTTGACTTATGCCTTGCTTTCATTCTGCTCGGCTTATTTCCTCTAATTATTCTGATGTCTTCTTGATTCATTCTTCATTTTTTGCTCGTCCTCATATGCCTTTCCAGATCTGGACTTCTCCTCCTTCCTGCCTGAAGATGATGACGCAGCAAGCCCCCACCTTGACTACTCTCTCTTTTAATTCTTCAAACATTTCTATCTTGGGCTGTGTTTTGGCGAATGAACATACATTTACGCTTAGCGGGGCCGTGTTTTGGCCGCATAAGAAATGTTTACATTTAATCTTGTGGTTTAGAGGGGCCGCGTTTAGGCCGCATAGGAAACATTCTTGGAACTTGGGGCCGTGTTTAGGTCATGTTTTGTTATATGGTGATTTTTGATTCGTTTCGAATGTCCCTCTTTTGACTTTGTTTGCTTGACTTATGCCTTGCTTTCATTCTGCTTGGCTTGTTTCCTCTAATTATTCTGATATCTTCTTGATTCATTCTCCATTTTTTGCTCGTCCTCATATGGCCGACCGAATAATTGAGGAGTCAAGTCGAGATTTAGAGATTGGGGCCGGACCATCTAGCCCTAACCGAGTAGCTCAAAAATCCACTAAGGCCTTGGTCGGGCTCTAGGTAGCCCTGGACCACTTTGGACCAACCGAGCCATCCAGTAGCTCGAGAAACTACTAAGGCCTTGGTTGGGCTCTGGTTAGCCTGGACCATTTTGGGCCAACCGAGCCATCCAGTAGCTCAGAAATCTACTAAGGTCTTGGTCGGGCTCTAGTTAGCCTGGACCACTTCGGGCCGACCGAGCCATCCAGTAGCTCGAGAATCTACTAAGGCCTTGGTCGGACTCTAGTTAGCCTAGACCACTTTGGGCCGACCGAGCCATCCAGTAGCTCAAAAATCTGACAAGGCCTTGGTCAGGCTCTGGTTAGTCTGGACCACTTTGGGCCGACCGAGCCATCCAGTAGCTCAAAAATCTACTAAGGCCTTGGTCGAGCTCTAGTTAGCTTAAACCACTTTAGGCCGATCGAGCCATCCAATAGCTTGAAAATTTGATAAGGCCTTGGTCGGGCTCTGTAGACACCCAAATTTGATCTCGCCTAATCTTAGGTGAATCCGATGATGAAAATAGGTGGAATGGTACTTCAGTTCGATCATTGGGAAGTGATCTAAGCTCGGTATTTGAACCCAATAATTCGAAACCTTCAAACCAAAGAAATTTTATCAAAACCTTCGAAACTTTCTGTCCAAGTAAGGCGACCGCCATGTTCATTGTGGCGACCACCAATAGAACCCCTTGGAAACCCTAGCCAAAAGTGGCGACCGCCACTTTCAACCTGGCGACCGCCAACTTGCATTGTGACGACCGCCAATAGAACCCTTTGGAACCTTCTTTCTACATGGTGACCGCCATGTCCTACCTGGCAACCGCCAACTCCAAATGGCCTGACATGCCTTAGAACGTGGCAGCACCTCATTGGTTGAAGAACTCTATAAATACCGTACCCCTGGTACGTTTTTTAGGACAAAATTTGAGTGAGAGGTTTTGAGAGTGAAGCTCTGCCAAATCGCCGAGCAATTTCTAGTTGCAACGCCGAAGCCCTATCAAAATACCGAGATCCGAACCTCCGACGCCTACATTGATGCCTTGCTTGGATCACCACCCGAGAATTGGCTCATCGAAGTACATTCCCGACTTGAGGATTCTCCGCTAATCTAGGTACCTCATTTGGATCCTCAATCCTTCTAACTCCATCCTCTCTCTTTTGGAGTGATCGGGTTAACTTTCAATTTCAATTTGCATATTTCTTTTGTTTATGTAATTTACTTTGTTTATCATTTAAATTGTCTCATGTAATTCTCTTATGTAATTTGTTCATTATTTAGTTATTTACTTCTTCACATTTACACTTAACACATTTGTTATTTTCTTTCATTCATTAAATCATTAATTAGTGCTAACATATTTTGACAATTACAATTTAATAATGTTGTTAATTGTTATAATAATACACTTACATTTATGTGAATGTAGTAATTAATACTACATTTCACATCTAAGTTACATAATTATTTTTAATTTCTTTTATCTTTTAGCATTAGTTTAATTTTACTAACATTTATTTTCATTTTTTTTTCTTTTCTAGTAATATTAATTTGATGTCCTTTTTTTTAAGCATTAATCTAACATTTTTTTTTCTAGCATTTATGTTTCTTTTCCTTGTAGTATAACTTACTTTCTTTTTTTTTTTTTATAATGTAGCTTTAATTTTCTTTTTAGTGTTTTATAGTTTAATGTTCCTTTTATAATTTTTATTTTTTATTTTTTTTCTCTTATTTAATAGTAGTATAATTTTTCTTTTTAGCATTTTATTTTTTTTTTTCTTGTAATGTAGTCTTATTTTCTTTTCCTTGTAATGTAGTATTATTTTTATCTTTCTTTTTAATGCTTATTTTTCTTTCCTTTTAAAGTAGTTCTATTTTTCTTCTTATTAGTATTCCACTTATTTTTTCTTTCTTCCCTTTCTAATGTTAATGTTGCTTTCTCTTCATATTTTTCTTTTCTTTTATTTTGTCAAACTTAAAAAACCACAAAAGTCTTTTAAGTTAATTTTTGTTAATATAAAATTTCTCTTGTTGTAGTAGTTTTTTTCTCTTTTTTTTTGTCTTTATTTTATTTTATCCATTTTAAGATGTAAAATGTAAATAATTAGGTTTTCTTTTCTAATAGTTTAATAACATTTTCTAACTTCTTCATTTTACAATGATTTTCTTTATAAACTTTTTTTCTTCTTCTTTTCTTTATTTTTTTCAAACCTTTAAATTTTCTTTGTTATGAAACCATTATTTTCTTTGTTAAGTAAGTTTTTTTTTTATATTTAGTGTTAAAAACTTACCATGTTAATGTTTCTCTAAATGCATGTGTGTGCATATTTTGAGCTACATTCTCTAGATGCACATTTAGGATGGTTTGGGTCATTTTATTAGCAATTTATGTTTAAGTAATTTCTAACACCTTCTAGCATTTTTTTTTAATTTTGATAATTTAGTTTATTTTGATGAAATTGTATGCTGATGTGCTCCATGTATCTTTTAGTTAGAAATTACATGCCGTAGGACTTAAGATTTTATCTATTTATTTGTTTTAATTTGGAGTGCTATGTACGTATGTTATGTATTTTTTATATTTGATTTAGGATGTTCTCTCTTTGCCCCCATTTTCTTTATTTGCATGTATTTGAGAAATCTTATAAAGAACCAATGATGATTAGTATAAGCCAACCTTACGGTTGGGCGAACGGGGTACCTGACACATTTTTCGTTTCGTACCTTAGCCCCCTCGGGCCTTTTTTCTCTGGTTAACGTTTTAAAGATAGTAAGTCACTTTTGATTTTCTTAGTTTTTCTCAAAAATTAAGTAGCGACTCTATTTTCAACAAAAAAGGAGTTTTCAAAATTTGGCTTTCAAGGTGTTAAAATCTTTTTTAAACATCTTTGAATGCCCTTAATTTTGAACCATTTTTAAAACCCCTAAATTTCAACGCCACAGTATTTTCTGGCGACTCTGCTGGGGGCTGGTTTCTAAAACCAAATAAGAGGGCTAGACTTAAAAATATCATTAGTTCTTAATAAGAATTTCTCATTTGCATTTTCACATGTATATGCATTGTTCTTCAAACCCCCTTGCTTGGTCAACTTGATGCCCTAAACGTACATCTGTTTCGCAAATTGTTGGGAAGGCAGACAACCCTTGCTAACTGTATGCTATCATAGGTACAGTAAAAGAGTTCGGACGTACTGTTTGACCATGTTCTGCATAGGAGGTATATACCCGGCTCTATTCAGAAGGTACCCTGTTCAATTGACCAAAACTGGCCTTTTGCATATAGTGGTCTTACAACTCTCCTTTAGGTGCTATTGACCCTATTAGGATTATGTGTTTTCTTTATTATATGTTTTGCTTGCGTATTGTTAGGATTATTTATCCAAATTAGGTTAGTTTCTTTCCCGGGTTCGGCTCGGGTTTTTCTTTTGTCCCTTCTTGATTAGGTTAGCTTTTCTTTTGGGTTTTTACCCAGGCCTTGTTCCTCACCATGTTCGGTTTTCACACCATAGTCTTCTTATCGGGGTCATACTCGTGTTTCGTTTTAAGGCCTTTAGGGTTGTTTCTCACTCCTTTGGGTTCTTCCCAAGTTGGTTTTCTTTTCCTTTGATTAGGCTCATTTCTCTTGACATACCCATGAGAGTTAGTCATTTTTTCTTACCGTTATGCTACCCGTTTTCCATTAGAATCCTAGATTAAAACAACCTCTTGAAAGTTAGAATTATTTCCTTATCGGAGTGCTATTCGCTTCCCCATTTTAGGTAAACTTTCCTTCTAGAATCTAGTTGATCCCCCTCTTTAGCCATCATTCTGGTTTCTGGGTCACCCTGTTATTATGCTGCCTGCATGAGCTCAACAGGGGCATTATTTTAGTCTCCGTGTTTATCTGCTCACGATTTGCTGCTTTGGGCATCTGAGATATTTGCTATCTGTTATTAGAATGTTTGCCTGGGAGGTGTCTGATACTGGTTGTTCTGCTTTTGGGATCTAGGTTTTCTTTGTGAGTTTACCATTGGGTCGAGAAAAGTACAATCAGCACACGTTTGGGTGAGGTTAGGATCAGGCAGACTTCGTAGGGTATCTGAACAGTCAGCTAAAATGGCAGAAAATGAGATGAACTTGGCATCTCTGATGAGAGCTATTGCTGAAATACAGAGGGCTGTGGAGCAGCAAACTCAGGCTCAGAATTAGTGCCAAGCATAGATTCAGGCAATCCAGGCCCATTTACCAGTACTGAACGAGCAGCATGTTGACCCAAACGGTAACGGGGAAGACTTTTGGGATGAAAACCAGATCCCCGATGGACCGTAAGTTGCTCCACCACCACCACGGGTCTCTCGTCAGGTGATAGTTGACGAAGAAAACGCAGCTCAGTCCAGAGAATCTGCATTGATTGAAAAGATCAACCGGATGGAGAAGGTCCTTAGAAAGGCCAAAGGGATCAAAAAATATATGCTAGATGTGGGAGGAATATGTTTATTCCCAGATGCTAAGCTCCCGGATAAGTTTAAGATGCCCGACATGGAAAAATTTGACAGAATCGGAGATCCCAAAATTTATCTCCGAATGTATGTTGGTACCCTGTTGCTAATGGGAATTGATGACCAGTTGAAGGCTCAGCTCTTTCACCGATCTCTCTCTTGGGCAGCCCATAAATGGTTCCTCTCCCTTGATGTAGTAAAGACCAAAACTTGAGAAGACATAGCTATGGCTTTTGTCCGTCAGTATAGTTACAATGTCCGACTGGACGTAATTACCCGAGAGCTCAAGACGACTCGACAAGAGAACTGGGAGTCTTTTGTTGACTTCCTGACCTGATGGAGGGGTAAGGCCGCCAAGATGACAAACTGACCCTCTGAGAAAAAGCAAGTGAGGATAGTAGTGAAGAATCTACAAGCTCCCTTGAAACGCCATCTGATCACACAGCTGCTCTCCACATTCGAGCAACTGTTTGATGCTGGGGTTCATATTGAAGATGTAATTCAATTTGGGGTTGTTGAGAAGGCTGAACCGAGCCAGAAACCCAGGAAGACCTTCCCTACAAATAACCAAAACCAATCTGCTGCCATAAACCTCGAGTCTTGTTCAAATGAGGTAAACCTGCTAAACCCATCCTCTTCTGCCTAGCAATCCAATAATACCCAACAGTTAAACAATGGCCAATAGCAACAAAGGCCGAGGAGGGTCTTCACTCCCCTCAACATCTCATTATCCACTGCCTTGAGTTGACTCGTTGAGAAGGGGCTTATCAAACCATTGGACCCCATGCCCGTTTCTGATGAGTTGACTCGTTGAGAAGGGGCTTATCAAACCATTGGACCCCATGCCCGTTTCTGATCCCCTACCGCCAAGGTTTAATGCTTATCAATACTGCGCCTTCCACCAAGGCCACGGGTAGCTAACTGGTAAGTGCTTACGGCTCCGACATGAGATCCAAAATCTCATCGACAATAAGGTGATCCCTCCACCATCTGCCTGCCTAAAGCTAAATGTCACGACTAACCCACTGCCAAATCATGCCAGGTAAACTGGGGTAAATTACATGTCTTTGGGGGAATCAGAGGACCCAGTCAGCACATCTGTTCAGCATACCTACCACTCCTTCATGTTTCAATAATTGAGGATCGAACAGCATGTTCATTTATCGTGGTTAGAGGCAGTCGAGACAGGATGGAGAAATGAAATGATGGTGCTTGGAAGTGGTATCAGACAACATTCCCAGCTATTCAACTGGAGGAAGGGGAGCACAACGAAGAAGATGATTGGCCTTTAGATTACCCAGCTCGACCATATGGGTTTGGTCACGTGCTAGATGGCGTTACCCTTCCCCAATTTTTTGAGGAAGAGGCATATGTAGATGAAATGCAATCCTATTGGCTAGTAAGAGTTGTGCTGAAGTCCGATGGAGTAGAGTGGATCGATTTTTGGGCCGCTTAGGAATAGCAGGTAGACTTTATTGAAGAGGATATATGGGAAGAAATTGATAATACATGGGCCATCGAAGACGACGAGGAAAGAAGAGAAAGAATGGCAATCACAGATTTAGGCAATTTATGGGCATTCAAAAGCCCTCCGCCTGTGAACGAGATGCGATAGACCAATGACACGATAACAAGATTATGGGATCTCGAGGAGGGGATAGAACATCTGACCAGAACCGGACGACATTTCAAGCCAGCCCAACTAAAAAAGGGGCAACCAAGTGAAAAAGGAAAGTAAAAAGAACATTAAGAAGAAGATGATGCGATGCTGAAGCAGTTAAAGAAGACGTAAGCTAATATCAGCATTTGGGGGCTACTAATGGCCTCACACAAACACAGACAAGCTGTGCCAAAGGTTCTAAATAAAGCCAGCATTTTGATAGATGCCACCTCCGAGCAACTGATTTGACTTATTCTGTCAGTGGTGGAACCAAAAGTCATTTCTTTTTTCGATAAAGATCTGCCAGCAGAGGGAAGGAGCCATAATAAACCACTGCACATTACTGTCAAGTGCCTGGACAAATGGGTTCCCGTGACTCTTATCGACAACGGGTCTGTATTAAATGTATGCCCACTCAGAACAACACTCTGTTTAGGACTAAAGACGGAGCACTTCATACCGAGCAATCAAAGGGTCCGGGCATAAGAGAACACAAGGAGGGACGTACTGGGACTTATGTCATTTGCAATATTAGTAGGGCCTTTGGAAATGTCGGCCGGATTTCATGTACTAGACGTACCGGCATCTTTCAACTTGTTGTTGGGAAGACCTTGGTTGGATGACCCAAGTGTCCAGGCCGTACCATCTACTCTCCATCAGAAACTGAAACTGATAAGAAATGGGACAGTTCTGACTATTCACGGAGAGGACAACATTCATCCCCCGAGAGGAGAAGAGGGCACAACTCTGTTGGAAGTTCAGCATAGTGAAGACGATGTATTACTTAGTGGTTTCCGATTTGATGAAGCACAGGCTGGTCAGACGCTGATGAATGAAGAGGAAAGGTACATCAACCTACGGGCAGTAACAATGATGAGAAAATGTCCTTTTTTCCTGGTATAGGATTAGGATGTAAGCAACAGGGAATCCCAGAACCTATTCAAGTATTACTGACTTCGCACTGTTTTGGTCATGAGCCAACGAAAGAAGATTTGGAAGGGTCTAAGAAGGAACAGAAAGCCAATTATACTGGAACGCTCAATGGGTACTTCATCAAGGATGGGAAGGATTTTCCATACGCGGCTTTCCAGAGCCGTGGATTAATGAAAAAACCAATCAAAAGCTGCCTAGGTTAGAGATCTTTTTTGGCCATCAGTTGTCTGATAGAGAAGAGGAAGAGACAGTGAAAGGCAAAGAAAAAGGGAAGAAAATTCAAGAAGAAGACTTGGCTGACAGATTGGACGGCAACGACCTGGGAATACTTTTCAATGAAAAGATGGCTCAACTGCATATAACTGAACCACACTGTTTCATGATGGGTCTTAGTGCACCTGTAGATTGCACCAAGCTCATCGTCAATGCAGCTGCAAAGGATGTGAAGAATTGAACCATCGAGTCTTGTAATATGCAAGTTGTCTATCCTGAGTCCAAGTTTGTGTCAGAGTCTGTAATCGAGGGCACGTCTGTTGGTGCACCTCTCCCTGCTTTTGCTATCAAGTTTGTAATTCCCTATGATTTTAATGAAATGAACAAAATTTTTGATTACTCTGCTTTATTTGATTTATTTCATACGCTTTGTCAATAAATCTAGGTAACGAAACTAACCCGCAAAATATTCAAGTTGGTTCTTCTTTATCCTTAGTCGAACAAGAGTAATTGATAACTTTATTAAAAGAATTCGAAGATGTGTTTGCATGATCTTACGAGGACATGCCCAGAATTGATCCTGATATTGTCCAACACGATATCCCTCTATACCCTGATGCTAAACCGGTCAAACAAAAATTAAGACGGATCCAGCCAGAATGGGCTCTGAAAATCAAAGAAGAAGTTGCCAAATAGATCAATGCAGGATTCCTCTTGGTAACTGAGTATCCGCAATGGGTAGCAAACATTGTTCTAGTACTTAAGAAGGACGGTCATATCCGAGTCTACGTGAATTTTTGGGATCTCAATAAGGCTAGCCCGAAAGACGATTTTTCACTACCACACATTGATGTCTTAGTAGACAGTACAGGAGGGCATGTCCTGTTGTCATTCATGGATGGCTTCTCCGGATACAACCAGATTCTGATTGATCCCGAGGACAGAGAAAAGACGACCTTCACTACACCATGGGGCACCTATTGTTATCGTGTAATGCCGTATGGTTTGAATAATGCAGGGGCAACCTATCAGAGGGCTACCACTACTTTACTGAATGACATGATACATAAGGAGGTCGAGGTGTACGTAAACTATATGATAGTCAAGTCAAAGGATCAAGATGGTCACATCATAGCACTGCGAAAGTTCTTTGAAAGGATTCAAAAATATAAGATGCGACTCAATCCACAAAAGTGCGCCTTTGGAGTTACTACCGAAAAGATGCTCAGGTTTATGTCATGCAATAAGGCATTAAAGTTGATCCCTTCAAAGATTAAGGCAATCTTAAAAATGCCTCCTCCGAGGACTGAGCGAGAAGTCAGGGACTTTTTGGATAAAATACAGTTTATCAGTCGATTCATCGCAAAACTAACAACTACCTATGAGCTGCTCTTTCAACTACTAAACAAAGGAGTCGAGTTCAAATGAGATCAGAAATGCCAAGACGCCTTTGATGCCGTATGATAGTATCTGCAAAATCCACATATTCTAGCTCCTCCCGAACCTGACAGGCCATTGATCCTCTATTTGTCAGTAACTGATTCAGCTATGGGATGCATGCTAGCACAAGAAGGTGAAACTAGAATCGAAAAAGCCCTCTACTACCTAAGCAAGAAGATGACAGGATCAAAAATACGATACACACCACTGAAGAAGACATGCTGGGCCTTAGTTTAGGCTTCCCAAAAATTGAGGCACTACATGTTATCTTTCACAGTGAATATCATCTCTCGGATGGACATGTTGAAGTATCTATTTGAAATGCCAGCATTGACAGGAAGGATGGCCTGATGGTTGCTATTATTACCTGAATTTGATTTCCAATACGTCACCCGAAAGTCAGTCAAGGGTAGGGCAATGACAGAATTTCTGGTCGGTTAACCAGTTGAAGGAGATGAAGACACAGAGTTTCAATTTCCTGACGAACAACTGATGAAAGTCGGGGATGACAAGTGGACTCTATATTTTGATGGAGCATCCAATCAATATGGCTATGGAATATGAGTCCTTCTTGTCACTCCTGACGAATCACACGTTCCGTTGTCTCTGAAGCTCAATTTCGAAGTCACCAACAATTAGGCTGAGTATGAAGCATGTTTAGTTGGATTGAAGGTAGCATTAGAACTAGGGGCAAGGAAACTGGAAGTCATCAAAGATTCAGCACTGGTAGTTTCACAAGCAAGAGGAGAATGGAAGGTCAGGGACTTAACCTTGAGTTTCTATCATCAAGAACTAGAGAAGCTGATATCGTGCTTTGAATTAGTAATCTTTACCCATGTTCCGAGACTACAGAAGAAGTTCGCTAATGCACTGGCCACCTTAGCAGCCATGATTGACATACCACCCGGGGTCCGAATGTGGCCTTTGATAATTGAACGAAAAAGAAAGCCGGCATATGAGTTGACGACCGCAATCAAAGAAAGCACTGACGACCTTCAATGGTACTCTGATATTCAGAATTTTGTGGAGAAAGGAGAATACCCCAAGTTTGCTAGCAAAAAGGATAAAAGGGCGATACGAAGACTATCTGTACAGTTTTTCATTTGTGGTGGGAGACTGTACAAACGAGGGCATTATGGGGTCAATAAGCTGTGTGTCAACATTGAAGAATGACAAAAGTTGACGAAAGAGATACACGCGGGAGTCTGTGGGCCGCACATGAGTGGAAACATGTTAGCTAAGAAAACCCTACGACAAGGATACTTTTAGATGACGATGGAGACAGACTGCATACAGTTCGTACGGAAATATCATAAGTGTCATATTCACGTAAATCTTATGCACGTTCCCCCATCTCAGCTGTATAACCTGACATCACCATGGCCATTCTTAGTATGGGGCATCGATGTGATCGGCAAGGTGACACCGAAGGTGTCAAATGGACATGAGTTCATCTTAGTGGCCATTGGTTACTTTACAAAGTGGGTAGAAGCCGCTTCCTACTCAGTATTGAAAGCCTCTCATGTTGCCAAGTTCATCAAGAAGAACATCATCTGCCGGTATGGAGTCCCACATGAGGTCATCTCAGACAACAGTTCACATTTCTAAGGGGAAGTCTTGGATCTTTTTGAGGAATACCGAATAATAACCCACAAGTCCTTACCATATTAGCCGCAGACCGATGGAGCAATTGAGGCAGCAAACAAGAATATCAAGAAAATTCTGCAAAAGACGATCAACTCACACAAGGATTGGCCGGAAGATCTACCATTTGCACTTTGGGGATACAGGACGTCGATCAGAACGTCAACAGGAACTACGCCATACTCTTTAGTGTATGGGATGGAAGTCGTGCTTCCCATTGAGATGAAAATCCCTTCACTAAGAGTAATGGCCGAAGCCGATATCTCGGAAGCAGAATGACAAAGGAACCGGATGGAGGAGTTGCTCTTGTTTGATGAAAAAAGACTGCAGGCACTGTTTCATGTACAAGGGTATCAAAGGAGGATAGCTTGAGCATTCAACAAGAAGGTCAAGACCCGGGACCTTAGAGAAGGAGATTTGGTTCTTAAAGAAATTAGAGCTCCTATCTTTGACCCAAGAGGCAAGTTCAATCGAAACTATTTCGAACCGTTTCTCATCAAAACCATCATAACTGGCGGTGCAGTCATTATTATGGATTTGGATGGCAATGTGTTCTCCACTCCAGTTAACCTCGATCAGCTCAAAAAGTACTATTCTTGAGGTAAAAATAAAGAGAAAATAAAAACTCGTTGAGTTGAAAATCAAAAAGGCAACTTAGGCAAAAGTAAGAGTTGCCCACAAGGCCGAAAATCCAAAAGGGCGACCTTGGCAAAAGTTAGGGCATCACAAAAAGGACACCGTCAATACCCAAGTGAAAATCGAGCCCGAACTACATTATGGCCTGATTCCATCTTTTTGGGAGACGTAGGAATCTTCTTTTAAGAAGTCCGGTCACATTCTTTGTTTTTAACCATCTTTCGATCTGAGCAAGACCAATGAAAATTAATTTTTGAAATTTTGATAATAAAAACTTTGGATAAATTTGAACCGTCTAAAACATAAAGTGGGAGTTTTTGTTACTTTGATCGGAGTTATGAAGTTTTTAAAAAATAAAAGGAAGGGTACGCAAGTCCCAAACTCTACAAAATAAAGATGAAGGCTATGAAATTTTTAAAACAAAGCAGAAGACCTCAAATCTTTCTCCTTTTCAATGCCTGTTTCCCCTCTTCTTTATCCTTCTTCTCCCTGTCTTGCGTTAGCCACGTCTTGTACTCAGTAGAAAGCTCGGGACATTACAACTCCTACATCTCCATCAATGAGAGGGATGGCCAGGCCTCCTGATACAATGCCATAAACGGGGCCTGCAGTACAGATGAAGATAAACGGCCTCGGATATTGTGAGGGGTGATCTGACTGTGACCAAACTGCCGCATGATCCTATGAGGAAAATAAAAAGTAGTCTAACGTAGACCAACAAGCAAAACACCAGGGTAATCCATGGTAGTTAGGGTCATAGCAGGGATCTGCCACCACGGGCAATGCCAAGTAATATCTGGGCCAGTCGGGGATGAAAGGTACTGCCTCCAGGTTGCTTCGGTGTCACATATCTAATAATAGGGGCGATAGAGGAAAGCTGCAGCACTGTGTCTATCAGTAGGTGGCTTCTGTACAAGATTCACTTTCTCCATCAGCCAGATCTATAGTGAAAGTTAGATCAGTAAGGGAAAGGCCTGGCAGAAAGATTTGATAAAGAAAGAGGTTTTGAGCTTACCTGAAGAAGCAGAGGACTATTGTGAGACCCTGTACCGTTTGATTTTTTTGATATATATGCATGTTAGGTGTTTTGACGCCTTTTTAGCATTCTTTGCTTTGATATGCCTATATGAGTTTTGATGCATGTTTTGGTTATTTTAAGCATGCGGGGTTGGTCCCGAGGGCCGCGGGGAGTTACGATGCGAATTTTATAAAAAAAAAAGATATTTTGGAGGTCTAAAATGATCTGGAGTTAGATATTTTTAAAAGATATTTTCAAAACTTAACTCCTAAGTTTCATCCTTTTTCTCTCTGCCTTCTCTCTAAGTTCTCGGGGGCCTGGGGCTTTGTTTTTGATGGACCAATAGCCGATTCTTGCTTTTGGCTTCGTAGTCTACGCATCCATCCGAACAGAATTTGGTTTCGACAAAGTTTGGATTTGCACGTAGATCGAGGCGTCGGGTTTTGACCCAACGAGGTAGGATCTCAGATTCTACTGCTGTATAAGGGTACTATATGTAATCTTGTGCTGTTTCCCCATTTTAAAACCCATGGAAAGGTGATTTGTGTTTTAGATCTGGTTTTTTATTTAAAATTGTTCTTCAGCATTTTTGGTGGATAGAAATGCGTTTTGAGGGTTTCTTTTCGAGGTTGTGGTGCGAGGCTTGGGCGTGTTGATGTTTGAGGGTGTTTAATGAGTGTTTGATGGATGTTTGGAGGTTCGATTTGAGTTTTGTAAGCCAAAAAAACCAGTGAACCCGTAGCTCAAAAACATTTTCAGGTTGAGTTCAGTCAACTGAACACATGAGTTCAGTCGACCGACTGAACTCATGAGTTCAGTCGATTGGATCATCTTTTGGTGAGTTCAGTCGATTGGACCTAGGGGGTCAGTCGACTGAAATTCCTTCTGTTTTAGCCCTTCTTTTCCAGTGAGTTTTTCAGTCGACTGGGGGCTTAGGCCAGTCGACTGAATCCCTATGTGAGTGCTTGGTGTTGGTTTTGATGCTTTGGGTGGTTTTCTTGGGCAAAGGATGGATTGCAAAGGAGTTTTTACGAAAACTTTTGGAAAAAACGTGTTTATTGGAGGTTTGGAGCTAACCCTTAGGGTTGAGTCTCACTTTCTAAAGTATTTGCATGAAAATATATTTTTACATGTTTTGGTTTGATCTCCATGGTTTCATGGATTAGATCTCTTGCTTATACATGTGTTGTATAACTGCTTTTGGGAAAAAATATTTTGGAAATATTTTGTTGATCTCCATATCGATGGATGGATCTGAATACATGTATATTGTATATTTGTGAAAAGATTTTGTAGTTGATGCTACAGTTCGGTTTTTAGAAGATTATCTAGATGTACCGGGATGACGTGTATTGGCACAGTTGCCCTCGGTGTAAGTTCAAAAACGTGCGCAGCCTAGGTACTCATGTCCTTCGGGTTAGTCCTCATAAATTGAGACGGTTGGGTGCTTAGTTCCCTCGGGTTGTCGCCCGTAAATTAAGTGGATCGTTATAGTGATCCGTATAGAACTTGTCATTACCTAGTAGGCCTTAAGTGGTTCAGGACTAGGGTAATGGACATGAGTTTATAGTTGCCACCTTTGTTTGTGTGACAGAGTCGGTACATAACATCATATTCTTCTTCATTTTTTTCACGATGGTACATTTCGTGAGGGAACGATATTTTGATTACTATTTTCCTTCAACTATAAAATGTGTTTTGCATTGTATAAATGCTTAGTTATGAAGGAAAAAATGTTTTGGAGGTTTGTGGAAAACTTGGGTTTTATTACGTAAAACCTTTTGGCTTGTGGTTGAGTACACTCCCACTCTATATGATTGCATATTTTCTGCTTTACAGCTGTATTGTTTGTTTCTATTGGGCTTCAATTTACAGGTGTGATTTTCTGTACAAAACCTTTTACAGGTGATGATGTGGATGATGATCATGAGTAGCTTTGGTGGTGGTCGTGGTGGCGGAAGACTGTTATAGTTTTCTTTTTTGGTATGCCTAATCCTGAAGGCAGTTGTTGTACGCCATAAGGCAATATACTGTATGCATGTTGGAACTGTATGTTTTTCTTTATGAGAGATGTATCTTTGTTGGGTATTCCATTGGTTTCAACTGGCGGATTTCAGTATATGAAAACCTATATTTTTATATAAAACGAATGTTTAGTGGATTTCATGTTACCCCGGGTTTTGGTGCGTGACAACTTGGTATCAGAGCTTTGGGTTTGAATACCTAAGAGCCATGGGAAAAAGGGTTTGTCACCTAGTGAGGTTGATTGTGTATGCTTGCTTGCATGTGTTTAAACGTTGTTTTATAACACGTTGATAGCATTCTGAGCATGACAGTTGTGTATATGTGGGTATGGAGGTTGAGCCTCTAGATTGACGAGTCTTGCCTTAGGGCGTTTGGAATAACAGATTTGGAAGCCAAGTTAGAAACGCGTTTGGCCGACGTGTTTTCTAGTAGGAAATCCGAATAAGTTATCAAAAGTGACAAGTCCGTCTTGTTGATTCTTCTCGGTGTGTGAGATGTGTTTAACATGATCTTATGTGGCTATGTGATAGCATAATTATGTGTTTATGTTACATAGTAACATGTTGTAGGAATGCTTATCATGTTATATTGCTTCCTATAGAATTATGTCCACGCGGGGAGTGCGGGAACGGGGTCGTAGCCGAGGCCGTGGCCGAGGACATGCTTATGTTCAGGTTCTAGAAGAAGAAAATATTCCTGCCCCACAGGAACAAGTGAATGGTACTGATGTTGGCGGCACTGATGTCGTTCAGGAGATGTTAGCTACTATGAGAGCTATGGCTGAAGCTACCAGGGCTAGTGTGCGGGTTCCTGAGCAAAGGGCTTCTGTAGCTATGAGGGAGTTTCGACAGTTGGATCCTCCGACCTTTTCTGGGGAGCTAGACCCCAAAGTTGCTACTGAGTGGTTAGAAGTGACCACGACGATCTTCGATACGCTGGATATCGAGGAGGATGCTCTGCGCATAAAGTTGGCGGCGTTCCAACTACGGGAAGGTGCTAGAGAGTGGTGGAAGTTCGCCAAGACCATTGTAGATGACACGCGGGCTGCTTTTACAAGAGTCTTCTTGGAGAAGTATTTCCCGAGGTCTTCAAGGGTTACTTACCGAGAGGAGTTCCTCTCTCTTGTTCAGAGGAACCTTTTATGGTTCAGTATGAGGCCAAATTCACGAATCTATCGCGCTTTGCACCAGAGATGGTATCGACAGAGGAGTTGCGTACTCGGAGGTTTGAGAGGGGACTCCGACCCGCTATTAAGGATAAAGTTGCAGCTCTGGATGTGGAGGTGTACATCAAGCTGGTGGAAGCTTCTATCCGGGTTGAGAACTCATTGGCGAACAGCCGCAGGGTCAGAGAGGGTAAGAACCAGTTGGGAAGTGGAGATACATAGTCTCAGGGGTGCAGGAACAAGCGCCAGAGGTCATCTGAACCTAGTTCTCATTTTGCTGGATCATATCAGCCACAGTCGTCTGCACCTACACCTTCTGTGGCTTCCATAGGAAGGCCATAACTGAGAGGATTGATCTGTTATCGCTGCGGATAGCCAGGACATCATTCAGTTGAGTGCCCACAGAAGGGCCAGACTCAAAGTTCGGCGCCAATCCAGTCATAGGTGAGAGACCCACCTATCTATTTTGGGTGTGGTCAATTCGGGCACTTTCGCAGACAGTGTCCCAGAGAGGGAAATGCCTAGGGTGCGACAGGAGCGTCAGTTGCTTCATCTGTACAGAGACGACAGGCTCCGTAGCAGCTTAGGGCTCAGATATCTAGATTTGTGGAAGGAGGTGCTTCAGCACAGTCGGTGAGGCAGCCATCGACTCAGGGTTATGGTGGGAAAACCAGACTGCCACAGGCCAGGGCTTATATTCTTGCTGATCGCAGTGCTTCCAAAGCACCAATGGCGTCTAATGCTGCCGTTACACCAGCCATGATCAGAGGAACTCTTCTAGTCTTTAGATCATGGGTCAGTGTCCTCATCGACACAGGAGTATCACATTCGTTTATATCATCTGCTTTTGTATCTGCTTTGGGGTTGGAAATGGAATGGTTGGGTAGTACCATGTATGTGGAGACCCCAATTAGTGGGAGTGTGATACTGAGCCTTGTTTGTAGATCCTGTGTGCTGGAGGTCATCGGTCGTTGTTTAGAGTTTGATTTTATCATTTTGGACATGACCACGTTGGATGTCATCCTAGGGATGGACTGGCTGACTACCTACCGTGCCTATATAGATTGTGAGCGACGGAGAGTGTCGATTTGTATGCTAGAGGGTGATTGCTTTTACTTTGTGGGCGATAGGGATGAGGGCTTGGTGTCTATGCCCGGTGTGGTTCGGGTTCGAGGGAACTTGGGTTTCCTCTTTTCTGCTCTCAGGTTAGATGGGCCGGTTGGGGTTCGAGGAGTGTTTACCCCATGTCGTGTGCGACTATCCGGACGTCTTTCCTGACAATTTGTTTGAGTTGCCACCGAGCCGAGATGTGGAGTTCTCCATTGACCTTGTTTTGGGAGCTGCTCCTATCTCTATGCCATCGTATCGTTTTGCACCGGTTGAGTTGAGAGAACTCAAGGTGCAGTTGCAGGAATTGCTAGATAAAGGGTTTGTACGGCCGAGTACATCGCCGTGGGGAGCTCCAGCGCTCTTTGTAAAGAAGAAAGATGGTTCATTGAGATTGCGTATAGACTACAGGAAGTTGAACCAGGTAACAGTGAAGAATAAATATCCTTTGTCTATGATTGATGACTTGTTTGATCAGTTGAGGGGGTCGCGCTGCTTTTCAAAGATTGATTTGAGGTCAGGGTATCACTAGCTGAGGATTAGGGACGAGGATATAGCGAAGACCGCTTTCCGGACTCACTATGGTCACTAATAGTTTCTGGTTATGCCGTTCGGTTTGACAAACGTGTCTGCTACGTTTTTGGGTCTGATGAACCATATCTTCCACCCTTATTTAGACAATTTTGTAGTTGTGTTCGTGGATGACATTCTTATTTATACACCCACGAGGGAGATGCACGAGGAGCATCTGCATGTTGTCTTACAACTTCTGAGAGAACATCGCTTGTATGCGAAGTTCGAGAAGTGTGAGTTTTGGATGACGAAGGTGAGATTCCTTGGACACGTGGTGTCAAAGAATGGGGTATCAGTGGCCTCGACGAAGACTGATACAGTGACGGATTGGCAGCGGCTGAAGAATGTTTTTGAGATCCATAGTTTTCTAGGTTTGGCAGGCTATTATCGACGGTTCGTGAAGGACTTCTCTAGGCTCGCAGCACCGATGACGCGTTTAACGTGGAAGGGAATCGTATTTATATGGAGTGAGTCTTATGAGTCAACTTTTCAGAAGCTGAAGAGGAGATTGACCAGTGCACCAGTGCTGATCATTCTTGAGTGGGGTTTGGGTTACACAGTGTACTACAACGCTTCACATGAGGGTTTGGGTTGCGTTCTGATGCAAGAAGGCAAGGTTGTAGCTTATGGATCCCGACAGTTGAAAACACACGAGAGGAACTACCCAACACATGATCTGGAGTTGGCAGCCGTGGTCTTTGCCTTGAAGACATGGCGTCATTATCTTTATGGTAAGCATTTCAAGGTCTTCTCTGATCACAAAAGCCTAAAGTACTTGTTTTCACAGAAAGACTTGAATCTTCGCCAATGACGATGGATGGAGTTAGACTACGACTTCGATTTGTAGTACCATCCGGGTAAGGCAAGCGTCGTAGCTGATGCACTCAGTAGGAGATCTCACGGTTCGTTAGCTTCTGTGACTATGCGAGAGTGGGACATGCTTGGGAATGTTGGGGAGTTTGATTTGTGTCTCGGGGAGATAGCGGGAGGTGCGACCTTATATTCAGTTGCTTCACAACCCACATTGGTTGCACATGTGTTAGAGGCTCAGATGATACGGGACCGTATCACCAGTAGGTCAGATACAGCAGGATGGGTGGTGAGTTCATATCAGAGTCTGAGGTTGTTAGGGCAATTGTTTGTGCCGGAGTCGTGCCGTGCTGAGGTGCTACATGAGTTTCATCACTCGCGTCTTGCCGTGCATCCGGGGGGCACGAAGATGTATCACGATCTACACCGTTAGTTTTGGTGGACGGGAATGAAGAGGGATGTGCTCCGATTAATTTCTCGATGCTTTACTTGTCAGCAAGTAAAGGTGGAACACCAGAGACCTGCAGGATTGTTGCAGCCGTTGCCTGTATCTAAGTGGAATTGGGAGAATGTCACTATAGATTTTGTATCAGGACTTCCACGCTCGTCGAAGGGATATGATGCAGTATGGGTTATGGTCGATAGATTGATGAAGTCAGCACATTTTCATCCCATTCGGGTAAGGGATTCAATGGATCGACTGAGCAGATTATACATTTAGGAGATAGTCCGACTACACGGAGTACCCATGACTATCGTTTCTAATCGAGACCCGCGTTTTACATCGCGCTTTTGGCAGAGTCTTCAGGTAGCTTTGGGGACGAGCTTGACTTTTAGTATAGCTTTTCAGACTGACGGTCAGTCTGAGAGGACCATTCAAATTTTAGAGGACATGCTAAGGGCCTGTGTGCTTGATTTTCGGCGTTCTTGGGAGGATTGTCTATCATTGGCAGAGTTTGCATACAACAACAGCTATCAGTCCAGTATTGGGATGGCACCATATGGGGTTTTGTATGGTAGGTCATGTAGATCGCCTGTTTGTTGGACAGAGGTGGGAGAGATCGCTATTTTGGGATCCGACTTGGTGCGGGAAATGACAGAGGTGATTGCAGTGATTCGTCAGCGACTGGTGACAGCTCAGAGCCGCCAGAAGTGTTATCCTGATCGGAGGAGGAGACCGTTAAAGTTTGCTGTGGGGGATCATGTGTTTTTGAAGGTCTCGTCTCGCAGAGGGTTGATGAGATTTGGTCATAGCGGGAAGCTATCACCACGTTTTATTAGACCATTTGAGATCCTAGAAAGGATTGGAGTGGTAGCATACCGTTTGGCTTTGCCGTCTCAGTTAGCATCCGTGCACAACGACATTCACGTTTCTATGCTTCGGAGGTACGAGCCGGACCCGTCTCATGTGTTAGATTGGACTGAGTTGCGAGTTGATGAGGATGTGACATACAAAAAGCATCCTGTGCAGATTCTGGATATGAAGGAACAGGTGTTGTGGGAGAGAACGATTGCTTATGTCAAAGTTCAGTGGCTTCATCATGGGGTTGAAGAAGCGACTTGGGAGCTTGAGTCTGGGGTTCGTGCTAGATACCCAGAGTTGTTTACCTCGTGACCTTGTAGTCAATTTCGGGGGCGAAATTCGTTAAGGGGGGAGAGTTGTGAGATCGAGTACCGTTTGATTTTTTTGATATATATGCATGTTAGGTGTTTTGACGCCTTTTTAGCATTCTTCGCTTTGATATGCCTATATGAGTTTTGATGCATGTTTTGGTTATTTTAAGCATGTAGGGTTGGTCCCGAGGGCCACGGGGAGTTACGGTGTGAATTTTAAAAAAAAGATATTTTTGAGGTCTTTAAATATCTGGAGTTAGATATTTTCAAAAGATATTTTCAAAACTTAATTCCTAAATTTTCTCCTTTTTCTCTCTGCCTTCTCTCTAACTTCTCGGGGGCCCAGAGCTTGGTTTTTGACGGACTAACAATCGATTCTTGCTTTTGGTTTCGTGGTCTATGCATCCATCCGAACTGAATTTGATTTCAACGAAGCTTGGATTTGCACATAGATCGAGGCGTCAGATTTTAACCCAACGAGGTAGGATCTCAGATTCTGCTGTTGTATAAGGGTACTATATGAATCTTGTGCTGTTTCACCGTTTCAAAATGTATGGAAGGGTGATTTATGTTTTAGATCTGGTTTTTGATTTAAAATTGTTCTTTAGCATTTTCGGTGGATGGAAGTGCGTTTTGGGGGTTTCTTTTCGAGGTTGTGGTGCGAGGCTTGGGCGCGTTGATGTTTGATGATGTTTAATGAGTGTTTGATGGATGTTTGGAGGTTCGATTTGAGTTTTGGAAGAAAAAAAACCAGTGAACTCGTAGCTCAAAAACATTTTTAGGGTGAGTTCAGTTGAGTGAACTCATGAGTTCAGTCGACTGGATCTTCTTTTGGTGAGTTCAGTTGACTGGACCTGGGGGGTTAGTCGACTGAAATTCCTTTTGTTTTGGCCCTTCTTTTCCAGTGAGATTTTCAGTCGACTGGGGGCTTAGGCCAGTCGACTGAATCCCCGTGTGAGTGGTTGGTGTTGGTTTTGATGGTTCGGTTGGTTTGCTTGGGCAAAGGATGGATTGCAAAGGAGGTTTTATGAAAACTTTTGGGAAAATCGTGTTTATTGGTGGTTCAAAGCTAACCCTTGGGGTTGAGTCTCACTTTCTAAAACGTTTGCATGAAAATATGTTTTTACATGTTTTGGTTCGATCTCCATGGTTTCATGGATTGGAACTCTTGCTTATACATGTGTTGTATACCTGCTTTTGGGAAAAAATATTTTAGAAATGTTTTGTTGATCTCCATGTTTGATGGATGCATCTGTATATACATGTATAATGTATATTTGTGAAAAAGTTTTGTAGTTGATGCTATAGTTCAGTTTTTAGAAGATTATCTAGATGTACCGAGATGACGTGTATTTGGCACGAGTTGCCCTCGGTGTAAATCTGAAAATGTGCGCAGCGTAGGTACTCAGATCATTTGGGTTAGTCCCCATAAATTGAGACGGTTGGGTGCTTAGTTCCCTCGGGTTGTCGCCTGTAAATTAAGTGGATCGTTATGGTGCTCCGTATAAAACTTGTTATTACCTAGCAGGCCTTAAGTGGTTCAGGACTAGAGTAATGGACAGGAGTCTATAGTTGTCACCTTTGTCTGTGTAATAGAGTCGATACATAGGATCATATTCTTCTTCATTTTTTCCATGATGGTACATTCCATGAGAGAACGATATTTTGATTACTGTTTTCCTTCAACTGTAAAATGTGTTTTGCATTGTATGAATGCTTAGTTGTGAAGGGAAAACAGTTTTGGAGGTTTGTGGAAAACTTAAGATTTTATGATGTAAAACCTTTTGGCTTGTGGTTGAGTACGCTCCCACTCTATATGATTGCATATTTCCTGCTTTATAGCTGTATTGTCTGTTTCTATTGGGATTCGGCTCACGGGTGAGATTTTTTGTACAAAACCTTTTTTAGGTGATGATGTGGATGATGATCATGAGTAGCTTTGGTGGTGCTCGTGGTGGTGGAAGACTGTTATAGTTTTCTTTTTTGGTATGCCTAATCCTAAAGGCAGTTGTTGTACGCCATAAGGCGAAATACTATATGCATGTTGGAATTGTATGTTTTTCTTTATGAGAGATGTATCTTTGTTGGGTATTCCATTGGTTTTAACAGGCGGATTTTAGTATATGAAAACCTATATTTTTATATAAAATAGATGTTTGATGGATTTTCACGTGACCCCGGGTTTTGGGCGTGACAACTGCCAGCAAAAGTAGTGGCTTCATCACGATGAACAGCATTCAGGCCTAGCAGTGTCTCGGCTAAGATAAGTGGCACAAAGTCCTTCCCCATCCACATCTGACCAGCAACGTCAACCAGGGCACAGCTAACTCGCCCATCAGAAGGAACAAGAAGATACTGAGTAAGAAGACAGAAGCAAAGAGCATAACGACGCTGCAGCTGAAAGTCAAGGTCGCTAAGGTCACCAGTAGGGTAGAATCTGTCAATGATCTAGGGAATGTCAAGGCAGTCACCCGATGTCAGAAAAGAAGCCTCCATCTTAAACAGACCACAGAGTTGCATCACCCGTTGCCGAGCCAAAAAGGAGAAAGTGGGAACAATAATAGGACTCCACGAAGCCAAGTTCAGGATAGCAGCAAACTCCTCCACAGTGAGGCATAACTCTTCAAGACCAAACCGAAAGACACGGGACTGAGGATCCCATAGCCGGGCAGCAGCTTCCAACAAAGGTCCATCAGTCTTCACAGTTATGAGAGGAAATAAGGAGTTGTTACCAAAAGGAGCAAAGTTCAAACGCTCGATATGGGAAAATGCCTCAATCCATGAAGAAAGGAGATTAGCCATTTGAGCGAGAATAGCAGGAAATGGGGCCTCCAGGGCTGTATTTATAAGGTAGAAAAGGGCGGGAAATCAAAATTTTCGCAAAAGGTACGTTCAACGTGGCGACCGCCACCTTGGGGATGGCGACCGCCAACTATAAAACGTATAGTACAGGGACATCAGCCCTTTGACCAAGCGACCGCCAGGTTAAAAATAGCAACCGCCATGTCAGTCTCCTTGAATGTGGCGACCGCCATGTTGTATTATGGCGACCACCATGTTTGAACACAGCGGGTGCGTGTCTGTTTACAGTTTGTATGATCTGTATAAATTGTGGCATTTGAATCATGCATCCAAGACAGCTTGAGCGGAAAATAAAGGAAAGTTATGCAAACAAGACGAACATGAGAAGTAATAAATGGCACGAAAGCCCATAAATAGATCAAAAAGCAATAAAATGTATCAGAGTAAGAACTGGGGCACTCAGGCCCAATAAAATAGTAAACAGGGGCACGCATGCCCATCAAAATAAAATGTTGCAGAAGATAAATAAAACTAAGAAAGGGGAGGAGCTCTCTCTCTCTCAGGTGTGCCTCGAGCGGACTCGGCGAGAGGAAGGCCCGGCCTCCTCTGAATTATCATCATCAAAGAGTCTGTCAAAGTCATCACCATGATCACTGCTGGAGGAAGAGATGACTCTGGACCAGCTCCAAGAAGATGATATTGATCCTCTGGAACGAGCCCAAGAAGATACCCGGGAACCACGACCTTGAACCGGGGCTGGGGATGGAGCAAGAGGCCTAACTGGAGCCTATGGCGGCACTATACTGGTAGCAGGAATTGGAGGCTGTCAAGAGAGAAGTAAGTCTCAGAACAAAGTAAAGACAGAAAAATGAAAAAAAACTAAAAAGTGCATGCAAGCTACCTACAACGACTACTGGTGTAAAAGCAATGCCGACTGCTCGCGTCAAGGCATCCATCTGTCGGATCAGTACTCTCAAGCAGGTGACCATCAGCATCATACGGTATAAGCCTGATCGACCTGCAAAAGAGGACAGTTCAAGAAAAATTAGACTGATAAAGATGAACAAGTGACTGAAGGAAAGGTAGGAAACTAACCTGGCGATTGTCAACCCTGAACTTTGGCACTGGTAGAACAAGGGCTGGTAGAGAAAAGAGGAAGCCATACGCTTCGGTTTGGACATCCCATGGAATCTCTGGGCCCCGTAGCCCGCCAATAGCATCACCAGCAGCATCACCAGTAGCAGCTCTCGTAACACCAGCGTCATTATCCTTCGGTGCTCGTCCCCTCCTCCTGCCACCAGGGGCAGCAAGGCCAAAACCTAATTAGCCTAGTAAATGGACCTGAGCCTAAGCAGTATAATCCCCCTCCGGTACTAGTAGCTTCAAAACTGGGGTCCCCACCATCTCCAGTAGCAAGTCGACCCGGCCTAGAAGCTCGGTTCAGTGCATGCATACTGGAGGAATCACCTGTATATGGAAATGATCAAGGTCGAGCAACTGGCGAACCACTTGCTCCCCGAGATAATACTCCCGTTCGAATGGACCCTCTAGAAAAATATGCCTCGCAGTAATGCCACAGCTGTGCATCAGGTCTGCGCCGGCCCGATTCTCTACTCCCCTCCAGACATCCCAATGGACCTGTAGCAAGTACAATGTAGAAAATAGTAAGCAGTGAATACAGTACGCAGTGATCAGTATGAACAGAAATAGTACAGTGTAGTGAACAAGTAAATAGCCGTGAACAGGAACATGTAAATAGCCAGTGAAACCCGGAAGCGATCTATGTCCTTCCTTCTAGCTTTCTTCCCCTTCATCCCACGAGACCACCGGGCTGCACGGGAAATGACCAGAGGATCTGCCGAGGAGTTCGTTGATATTAAGTGTGTAATCCCAAGAGGGGGTTGAATTGAGTATTTTAAAATTTCTTAAATAAAACAATTGAATACAAGTGTATAACCTTTAAAATATCACTTTATTTAATTCACAAGTAAATTTGTATTAAACCT
>JAULJZ010165209.1:0-25716 GCA_032270985.1 Heliamphora pulchella | reverse complement strand
CTCTATTTTGATGGATTGGATCTCTTTTTATACATGTGTTGTATAAATCATTTTGCGGGTTTTCGTAGTTGAGCTACGGTGGGTTTTAAATATTTCCATAGATGTACCGTAACAGAGTGTGATTTGAGTTGAGCTTCTATTGCTCCTTGGTGTAAGTCCAAAAATGTGTGCAGAATGGGTTCTCTATGGTCCCTCGGGTTAATCCCCATAAACGTGTTTTGGTTATGTTTCGTCCATCGGTCGTGGCAAACCGTAAAAAAACAAGTGCGTGGTTTGGGTGCTTTCCCATCGGTCATGAAAATTCGTAAAGAAGTCGGTTACTTCCATGAATGGCGTTGTTTTCCAACTCCGTATAGAACTTGTCATTATCTAGCGGGCCTTAAGTGGTTCAAGACTAGGATAATGGACAGGAGTCTATAGTTGTTACCTTTGCCTGTGAGACAGAGTCGGTACATAAGATTATATTTGATCTTTTTCCTCGGTTGTGTGTTTCGAGTGGGAAAATAATATTTTGATTCTGGTTGTATATTCGGGTGAACAAAGATCATGTTTTGATTACTGTTTATTTATATCTTTTATCCTCGGCTGTGTGGCTTGAGTGGAGTTTACTGTTTGTTTACCGCTTTCCCTTAACTGTGGCATGATATCTGCTAGGATGATATTCATAGTTTGAAGGATGGAAAATGTGGGATTTTGTGCGATAAAACCTTTTTGAGACTCGTAGCAGTCTGATAGAAAACTTGTGATTTTGGGAAGGAAAACTTTTTTGGCTCCTATGTAGAGCCTGTGTGTGTGTAATTGCATAGCCTGCTTTACAGTTTTATTGTCTATGTTCTATTGGGTTTCAGCTCACGTGGTGGGAATTTTCGTTAAAACCTCTTTCAGGTGAACGTAGTCCTGTAGATTGACCCGGTGGTGCCCGAAGGTGGATGATAACAAGACTACTGTTTTTTCTTGATAGGTTGTTGTACCTTTTTATATATGTTTCATGTTGGTTATAACATGTTGTAATGCGTATCTAATTCTTATGGATGTGTGCATGTTTTATGCTTTCGAGAGTAACTATGGGTTAGTTGTATGTTTTTCGCGTGACCCGGAGTTAGGGGCGTGACATAGTTGGTGCTCTCTCGTTCTCTTACAGCCTTTTCTACGCTCTTTCTCTTTCTTTTAAATTTTATTTAATATATTTGTTTTCTAACAGGTAGTGGGGATCTTACCTTTTAGTTGAAACTCCGCCAGTTTAGTAAATAAATATCGTTTAGTTTTTTTTCATTTTGTGTGCGGAGCCCACTTTTTAAGCTGAGATTCTGCCCGTCTAAAAAAAATCTAACATGTTATTTAATGTATTTATGTTATAATAATGTGGGGATCTAGTTTTTAGCTGAGAATCTGCCAGATTAGTAAATAAATATTTTTTATCGCCTTTTTCGGTTTGTGTGCGGAGCCCGCTTTTAAGTTGCGGTTCTGCCTGTCTGGAAAAAAAAAATCTAACCTGTTATTTAATGTATTTATGTTATAACAGTGTGGTGATCTAACTTTTTAGCTGAGAATTTTCCAGATTCGTAAATAAATATCTTTTCTCTTTTTTTCTATTTTGTGTGTGGAGCCCGCTTTTTAGCTGAGGTTCTACCTGTCTGAAAAAAAATAGTTATTTAATGTATTTATGTTATAACAGTGTGGGGATCTAGCTTTTTAGCCTAGACTCTGCCAGATTAGTAAATAAATATTTTTACCGCCTTTTTCAATTTGTGTGTGGAGCCCGCTTTTAAGCTGCAGTTCTGCCCATCTGGAAAAAAGAAAATAAACTGTTCTTTAATGTATTTATGTTATAACAGTGTGGGAATTTAGTTTTTTAGCTGAGACTCTGCCAGATTAGTAAATAAATATCTTTTATCTTTTTTTTCGATTTGTATGTGGAGACCACTTTTAAGCTGAGGTTCTGCCCGTTTAGTAAAAATATGTCATTTTACTTTTTTTTCCAGCTTGTGTGCAGAGCCCGCTTTTAAGCTGAGGTTCTGCCTCTTTGGAAAAAATATTAAACAATTAATTTATTCTTAATGGCTGGTTAAACTGCCTGTGATGTTTAATTTATCCAACTTTTTATCTTTTAAAATAACTATTTGGTAATAGGATTATATATGTAGATATATAAATATATATTTCAAAGTACATATATATAGTTTAATTACTCCCTTTTCAAAACCAAAATTTTATAATTATTATTATTAAAAACCTAAACTTAGTTAACACAAGTAAAAATATTAATCTTGGCTTAAAATCTATTTTCCTATAAAATTTAACTAAAACTCCTAAAATTTTCATAACTTCGCAATTAAATAAAAATATACATTTTTTATAAAATATTTATTTTCTTTTATTAACTAACACAATATACAAATGTTAGCAACATATTAATATAAAATTCTAACTTATTAAATCAATACCATAACCAAACATACAGCCATTTCATTTAAAGAATGTTCGGCTTAATATCTTTAGAATTTGATTTGCATAAAAATATAATATCAAACTTTTTAGTTTTATTTATTTTTTGTTTTTTGTTTCTTGTTTCATTCTTGGAATTTAAGTTAAAAAAACAAAAATATCATAAGCAATTAATTAAATCAAACAGCCCCTAACTAAACCAAACAGCCCCTGACTGGAGCTAACAAAAACCCATAACAGTGGCCATGCATGCCCATCGTGCATGGCAGCTTTCGACTCGGTTGTTCAACCTAACTTTAGGACGCGCGTTCGGACGATCCGAATGTCGGTTTCAATCGCCGTTCACGGTTACGCGTAGGCGGTCATAAGATGAATCTAACAAAAATAACGGTGGTCAAATCAAAGGTCCGAGATGATGGCAACGAGGGTCCAAATTTGGCCAACAAAATTTGTTTTTTTTTTTCCTTCACATAAAATCATAAAATGTAGATTTCTGATTTGGGTTCGCCGGAAGAGTTTTATGACGATTGACACCGTTCACTAGTGGCATTAAGCCGTCAAAAGGTTATACCCAAAGTTATCCCGTGGCGGTGGTAGTGGGTGATAGCACAAACAGTGCGCAACAACTTCCTTCATTTTCTGGTGGCGCTAATGGTGTCATATCCAAACCATAATAGAGAAAATAGGGATATATATATATATAGAGAGAGAGAGAGAGAGGAGAGAGGGGGAGAAATTAGGTAGTTTCATTTATTTATGTATACATCTTTTTGTATTTTTGGCATAGAAACAAATCCAAAACGACAGCCTTATTTCATTCAATCCAAATTATGAAATCACTCGATCAGGAGATTTTTTTTTGTAATCATAGGCCACAAAATGCTTGGTTATCTATTTTTATAAAATAATAACTTTCTTAGTTCTAATATATATTTCTATTGTAGAACGACGATGAAGATGGTGAGAATTATATTTTACTAGGGGGAAACATCAACAATAACTGAGAGGAAGGCGTATCTTACGATACTGAAGTAAAGGGATTTTATAATGTACCCCGGAGATCCACACTTGTTGACCTTGAAGCAATGATGTTGCCGAATGTGATTCCTTACGGTGGCAATTATCATCTCAAATTCAAATGCAAGTTGCCTCACAAGCAGGTTTGTTCGGTCATTAGATACAAGATCATGCCGATAAATGATAATGATACGTTGGACACAATATTAGGGCCGACTGAGGGTACCCCCGAGAATTTCCTTGAGTTTTACGTAAACATTGAAGGCCCAACGGTCGACCCGCAAACATTCATGCATAGTTCTGGATTGTTCATGTATGGTCCTGGATCGTTCATGCAACTATTGACGCAACTAGGAGATGCGGCTGGATCATATTTGGGGGATGATTTCGGGGGATATAACCCATCTACATACACCAAACAAGATGCGTCATTTCCGTTGAAAATGTTGACCGCAGGCAACATCAGGGTAGTGCCTCCGGTTGCAAGAGTGCCTGATAGAGGGGAACCATCATCATTGATGGACACTTTGCTCCTTTCGAGTCCAACCGTTAGGCAAGATATAATCGCCGAAGTAGTAGAGCAATTTGTAAGGTACACTGAGTTGGAAGACGACTACGTATTAGATGTCGACAACTAAGGTGCAATGTCAGACTCGGATGAAGACCTAGACACTTTGTTAATGTGTACTGATCAAGATGCTAATGCTGGGGATGACGAAGAAGACTTTGGCAGCGTTGGGGAAGGGGCACGCGATGCCACCGAAGTGGCCAGCTCGTTTTCTATATCAACTAACATCCCATTCTTTCAGAATGTAGATATGGAAAATGATAGATCAATTACTTCACGCAATTTTTATGCTAGCGGTAGGGCTTGGAATCCAGAAACGGCTAAGCTGTGCAAGGGCATGTTGGTCAGAGATAAGATTGACCTCCAAACAGCTGTGAAGCTGCATCAGATAAAGAAAAACCGAGAATTTGAAGTCGTGGATTTGAGAATAGCTACTTGGGTGGTCCAATGTAAAAATAACTATAGTTGGCGGCTTCGTGTGGGCAAAAAGAGTACTCATGGGTACTTTGAGATCACTCAATATGTTGGTGATCACTACTGCGTGTACAGGAGGATGAATAGGGACCACCGTAATCTAGACTCCCGATTTATTGCTACATCCATAACAGCTGACGTTGTGGTAAGATTAATAACCTTGCATATGATTTGTGTCGTTCATCATACTTAAACTCTTCAACCTTTTACAAAGTTACTATAATTTTGTAGAAAAACCAAGAGATAGCCTTGGCAACTATACTGACAACCGTAAACTCCATCCACAAGTACCAAATATCATACAAGAAGGCATGGTTAGTGAGGACGAGAGTGGTCGAGATGGTGTTTGGAAACTGGGATGAGTCATACAGTAAGTTGCCTAAATATATGACTGCATTGCAGACGTATAATCTGGGCACTACCGTGGAATGGAACTTAATCTACCCATCGAACGCCAACGTGGCAGTGTTGAACTATGTGTTCTGGGCATTCAAGCCGTCCATTGATTGGTTCAGACACTGCCTACCTGTCATATGCATAGATGGCACCCATCTCTACGACAAGTACAAAGGAAAAATGCTTACCGCGACCGGAGTCACTGCCGATATAAAGATGTTCCTGCTGGCCTTCTCTATTGTAGATGAGGAGACAACTGAGAGTTGGTCTTGGTTTATCATAAACCCCAAGAAGCATATTGTCCTCGACAGGGAGGGGGTAACTTTGCTCTCTGATCGCCACGTCGCCATAAAAAATGCTATTGCCTAATACTGGGAGAACCCAGCTGTTCAACCAATAGGGCATCATAGGTACTGTATTCGGCACATACAATGTAACTTCAATGAGAAGTTCAAGAACCAGCCACTCAAATCCTTAGTTTGGGCTGTTGTCAAAGAACATCAAAAGCGAAAGTTCAACATGAGGATGGAGGAGATCAAGGGTTTGAGCGAGCCAGCGTGGAGATGACTGAGGTGTATAGACCTTGTGAAATGGACTCTTTTTCATGATGGTGGTGCTCGTTAGGGGGTAACGACCACGAATCATACCGAGGCTTTCAATGGCATATTGAAAGGAGCTCAGAATATGCCCATCACAGCGTGTGTGGAAACCATTTTCCATCGACTGGTTAAGTATTTGGATCGAATGAGGAGTTGTGCTGAGAACATGCACCAGAATAAAAATGTATATCCGGATCCAGTGCAAGAAAAGATCCTTCGCAACCAGGAGATATGCAATCAGCATGACTTGATACCATTTAACAGGTAAATCCTATTTCTATTACATTTGTTGGAGACGTATGAAGTTATAATAATGTAATGTACATATTGATTGACTGTAATTAACAGAAGTCAGGGAGTGTACGAGGTAGTGACGGCAGTTCGATAAGGCAGAGGTCGAAACCACCACATAGTCCACATACATAACAGAACATGTGATTGCGATAAATATGAGATTTACCACTACCCTTGCTCGCACATGTTTGCTGTTCTTGCTGATCTCGGAGTAGATGCCTTATTTCTGATTGCACCCGAGTATTCGATGTCAACATACTTGCAAGTTTAGCAAACGAAGTTACAACCAATGTCACATGAAGATTATTGGTCGACGCCAAACTTTCCAATGGTCATCACAAACCCAAATCGTATAAGGCCTGTAAAGCCAGGATGTTCGCAGCATAGCCGAATCCACAATGAGATGGACATGTCAAGACAATGTATGTCGAATCATTGTGGCATTTGTCAGCAAATAGGGCATGACAGATGGATATGCCCTAATAGGCGACGATAGGTTGATATGAAAATGACATGCGGCCGGTTGTACTGATCGAAGCTAATAGTTGTATTGTTCATTATGTGCTTGTAATAAGAGTCATGCTCATTTATGGCATTTTGATTATATATACTATTCAATCTCACGAAAAGGATCATTAAATTGCATTATCTATTTCCAATACTTGTTGATACAAGAAAACAAAAGCAAGAAATTTTAGAAAAATAATATTAAAAATCCAGACTTTTGCTAGCTGTTATACTTAAAAATCTAAATAATATAACTGTGTTTTCAAGGTTTGCTATTGATGTGACTCTTCATCTAACCAGGTGGGATCCACATACTGTCAGACATTAAAGTAGAGGGCTTCATGACGAACATGACTACTCGACCATCCTGATATTGATGTTAGTGGTTAATAAGGTGCCTGACCATATGCATGACTAGCGACTGACAATCATCCCTTCTACAAACCACGTGGCAACGCTAGCAATTCTCCAGTCACTCCACACTGAAGTCCCCTATAAATATCAACCGTTGTGATTCAGATACATATACCTCTAGCCAATCGAACCAATCCTGTTAGTGTAGGTGCAATCCCAAGAGGGGGGTGAATTGGGTATTTAAAATTTTACGCCAATATTGACCTAATTAAACATGAAATCCCAAATATCCACAAGTATTCTCTAACAAACAAATTCAAGTAGATATAGAATTTAAAATGCAGAATTAAAGAGATAGAGTTAGAGAGATACGACACCAAGATTTACAAGGTTCGGCGCACCGGCCTACGTTCTTGCCTCAAGCAACACCGCTTTGAGGATTCTACTAGTCCCTCCTTCAATAAGCGGAGATGCCTCTCTTCTTCAAGTAGGCGGAGAAGCCTCTCTTGAGAATATCCCATTCTCAAGTTGCAATCCCTCCTTATAGGTGGAGATACCTCTCTCATTAAGTTGGCGGAGATGCCCACTCCTTCAATCGGTGGAGAAACTTCTCTTGAGAAATCCCCTTCTCAAGCACAAGATCCAAACCCGAATCTTGCTATACAAAAAAATTGAAAAAATAAGAGATGTACAAGAAAATCACTCTCTTAAAAAGTAGAAGAGTACACAATGAATGTACACACTAATTCACTCCCAAAGAATATAGATATGAAAGCTCAATGAAGAATTCTAATGAATTATACTATCTTTCAATGAAATTATGAAAAGTATGATAATTTGGATCAAGAATTTAAGTACCAAGAGAGTATAGAAGTGGGAGAGATGAAGGATCATTGAATATGAGGTTTAGAGGACTATTTATAGCCAAAAATTCGAGAACTCGCCGTTGGAATTTTTTGAATATTTAATCCCAAAGTCAAACTAGCCGTTATAACACAGATTTTCAGTTTCTAGCATGATCAGTCGACTGACCTAAGAGCTTCAGTCGACTAAGCCTCATTGAACCATGAAATTTAAATTTCAAAAACATTTCAGTCGACTGGGGCATCAAGTTCAGTCGACTGAACCAGTTTTTTGGGCTTTCAGTCGATTGAGGAAAGAATCCAGTTGACTGACTTGGACTGTAATATTTTTCCGACTTCAAACAATCATATTCCTTCATTGGGACTCCGAATGAGGTCATTCTTGTATTTAAATTAAAACTCCAGAAGTCTACTTTTCAATGGTTCAAGCCTCATGTCAAAATTCATTTGGACAAAAAGTTATGGCCAAAATACTGAAGGTATGTCAATTTTCTTCAAACACTTTTTGCATATTGTTTGCCAAACTTCTTTTGAAACTTGTTTTTAATATTTTTAGGATTCTTTAACTCAATATAAATTTTGAAAAAATATTTTGTATGAATTATTAATAATCCTATGGTCAATCTAAGGTATCCTATGAGTTTTTACAAATATGATCATTGGTTGTGAACTTACATAGGTTTCTAAATTCAACACACTTGAAATTCTTCGAGTCCTTCAAGTCCTTTTCTTTTCTTCTTGGTTTTCTCGTGCTCCATGGATCTTAGCCGCTTAAATATGATCTTCATGCTTCATGAATTCCATTTTGCGTTCTTAATTGTGCTTAACATTGAACTCATGTAAACTCACTTAATTGCACAATTAGAACCTTTTGTTCGTTATCATCAAAATGGATGTTGAAACCTTGTTTGAGCCACCAATCTTTCCCTTTATGATGATAACAAATAACGAGCAAAATGAGAAATTGCCTTTACAAGGCTCCCCCTCACAATATGCATATAACCAAGATATTCAACAATATAATGTAATTAAAAGGATGGTTTAAATTTTCAAGTGATAAGCATTTAAGTTCAAATTGATCAAAAACTCCTCCTGTTTATCATATCCCCCTTTTTGACAATATTTAAACATTAAGTTAAGTACATACTCTCCCTCTTTTTCTTATATCAAAATGAATGTTAAAAAAATATTCATTTTACTCAAACATTCTTCTCCTTTTGATATCATCAAAAAATAGATATTTAAACATTAAGTTAAGTGCATACTCTCCCTCTTTTTCTTATATCAAAATGAATGTTAAAAAAATATTTATTTTGCTCAAATATTTTTCCCTTTTCATATCATCAAAAAGTAGAATCTCAAAATAAAATTTATTTAAAAAACATTCTCCCACTATTTGATGTAGCATCATTTTGACATTAATCAAAATAAATTTTCATTTAGAAACCCAATTGTTAAAATAATACCAATTGTTATTTATGAGTAGAAATAAAAATACATTTATTAAGTATTCTCCTATTTTTCGTATAAATCATTGAAAATCGTTATTTGACACCAAAAGATACAAACTTTTTATGAAATGGCCAAATAATATCAATGGTAATGCATGGGTACAAAAATGTGAATGGCTTCTAAATATACTATATGTACATAGGTTGAAACCTTGTGCCATATTTAAAACTTTTAGGACAACAATGTCATATATGTTTCATTCAATAAACCCATAATTTCAAGTGCATAATATCTTTCATAATAATATCAAATGAAATAAGGAAAACATATTCACTCTATTTCAACTTAGCAATTGATGTGCAAGAAAAATATTATGATACCCATCAAATTTCAAAGAGTATGATTTCATTTATATCACTTCTATTGAAATTAATTCAAATCATACTAATTGAAAGGATAAGAAAATTTTCTCTTTTACTAATTAATCAATCAATATGCATGAGAAATTTATGATCCATTAAGTATAAACATTCATGTGCAAAAAAAATTGTCTCCAAAGTATAGCACATTATATGACTTTTTTAAAAAATGATACCAATTGTTACTCAAAAAGTTATTTTTATCTTCAATCAAATGATATACATTATTAGCACATATTATAAGATATGATCTTATGAATTTAAAAATAATGCATATACATTATTAATACACGAAATTTATTTATGACAAAAAAATATGAACATTTAGAGCACATTATCATTATACTTAAAGAGTGTGAAAATTTGTGCATTAAATAAATTTATTTATTTTAAAGCATAGCACATTATGTTCTTGATTCATTTTCATATTAATGACTTTCAAAAAGATATATATCTAATTTTCAAGAAATAAGTCATTCAAAAAATTTTATGAAAAATGAGTAGTCACACATGGGCTAGAGCACATTTTCATTTGTGCTAGAGCACATTGAGTGCTGTCCATTTGTACATTGAGTGCTGTCCATTTGTGGTAGAGCACATTTGGATTTGTGCTAGAGCACATTGTGTTCTCTCCAAATTGTACAAGAGCACATTACTATGTTTATGATCCAAAATGATGTATATTCATACAAGAATTCATTTATCATATTTATTTATGACAAATAAGTGATAATTGTTAAAAATAATATCATGAATTATGAATTTAAAAAAAAAGCTGAATATCTATTTTTGATGCAAAAATTTATTTATGACAAAAATGATAGATATCTTGATCACATTTGCATTTGTGACAAAAGGATGATGAACAATTGGAACACATATCAAAAAAATAAAAATGATACAACTATTAACGAAGATAGAAAGAATTGTATCATAAGCATATTAACTTTGTCAAGTCTCAAGTGATATACCATTTTGAAGTTTTGACTTGACATCCCATAAGTGTTTTGGATTTTCACTTATATGATTTACTTGTTCGCTTGAGTGGAAGCATTCAAGCACCTATAAAACAAATTTAGGTGGGATCTTTTGGCACTCATACCTTTTTAAGTCCATGAGGGTTAGTATTTGGATCATTCTTGATTTTCCAAATGATTTTCTTATCAAAACATCTTCTTCCTCTATAAGGGCAATTATATGAAGGCAATGATTTATCTTCACTACAATAAGAATTTAATTCATTTGAAGTACTTGTAGTGTTAGAGTTTACCTCATCATTGCTATGAGCCATAAAATAAAGATCATTGATTAAATATTCATTTGAAGTGTTCAACTCAAGTTCATCCCATGTTGTGGTCTTTATAGCTTTCTTCTTCTTCCTTTTAGAATCATTTGAACCTTGGAATCTTCTAGAAATTTTCTTGTCTTTCTTTAAGAATTTCCAAGCTTTCTAGTGATGAACTCCAAATCATCATATTTTTTGTTACTAGAGCTTTCTTTAAATGCTTTGAGGGAGACTATCATTTTTTCTTCGTTAAGTTCATTTATCCGGTCATGGAGCACTATTTCATAAGTGAAGAGTGACCCAATGAGTTAATTCAAAGTTATTTTCTTTAAATTCCTATCTTTCGTGATGGCCGTGGCTTTAGCTTCCCATGCCGGTGGCAAACCCCTAAGAACTTTTCTCAACAATTCATACGAGGGGTAAGTTTTTTCAAGAGCATTCAAAGAATTGATGATATTAGTGAAACGAGCATACATATCCGAAATTGTTTCATAAGAATGCATTTTGAATGACTCGTATTCACTAGTCAATCTATCTATTCTTGAGTCCCTAACATCTTCGGTTTCTTCATAAGTGATTTCAAGATTTTTCTAAATTTCTTGAGCACTTATGCAAGTCATAATTCTATTATACTCATTTGCATCTAAAGCGAATATAAAGTATTGATAGCACTATAATTTATTTGCAAAAGCTTTATATCATTATCATTTAATTCATGGTCAAGTTTAAGAACTTCTTTTCCTTCAACAGTTTTTGTGAGAACAAAATCACCATTTACTATAACTTGCCATGCATGGCAATTCATGGTTTAAATAAAGATTTTCATGCGTTGTTTTCAAAAAAATATAATTTTCACTACAAAACAACGGAGGTTGAGTGGATGAATGTCCCTCACCGAAAGTAGATGCACTGATTAAAGCCATAGATCTTTTCACAAAAATTTTTTAAGAAAAATATGACCTGCTCTGATACCAATTATTAGTGTAGGTGCAATCCCAAGAGAGGGGTGAATTTGGTATTTAAAATTTTATACCAATATTGACGCAATTAAACATGCAATCCCAAACGTCCACAAGTATTCTTTAACAAACACATTCAAGTAGATATAGAATTTAAAGTGCAGAATTAAAGAGATAGAGTTAGAGAGATACGATACCAAGATTTACAAGGTTCGGCGCACCGGCCTATGTCCTTGTCTCAAGCAACATCGCTTTGAGGATTCCACTAGTCCCTCCTTCAATAAGCAGAGATGCATCTATCCTTCAAATAGGCTGAGAAGCCTCTTTTGAGAATATTTCCTTCTCAAGTTACAATCCCTCCTTATAGGTGGAGATACCTCTCTCCTTCAGTTGGCGGAGATGCCCACTCCTTCGGTCGGTGGAGAAACTTCTCTTAAGAAATCCCCTTCTCAAGCACAAAATTTAAACCCGAATCTTGCTATACAAAAAAATTTTAGAAACAAAAGATGTATAAGAAAATCACTCTCTTAAAAAGTAAAAAAGTACACAATGAATGCACACACTAAGTCACTCCCAAAGAATATAGATATAAAAGCTCAATGAAGAATTCTAATGAATTATACTATCTTTCAATGAAATTATGAAAAGTATGATAATTTGGATCAAGAATTTAAGTACCAAGAGAGTATAGAAGTGGGAGAGATGAGGGATCATTGAATATGAGGTTTATAGGGCTATTTATAGCCAAAAATTTGAGAACTAGCCGTTAGGGATTTTTGAATATTTAATCGCAAAATCAAACTAACCGTGATAACCCAAATTTTCAGTTTCTGGCATGATCAGTCGACTGACCTAAGAGCTTCAGTCGACTGAGCCTCATTGAACCATGAAATTTAAATTCCAAAAGTATTTCAGTCAATTGAGGCATCAAGTTCAGTCAACTGAACTAGTTTTTTGGGCTTTCAGTCGACTGAGGAAGGAATCCAGTTGACTGACTTGGACTGCAGTATTTTTTCGACTTCAAACGATCATATCTCCTTCATTTGGACTCCGAATGAGGTCATTCTTGTATTCAAATTGAAACCCTGAAAGGGCTAACTTCCAATTGTTCAAGCCGCATGTTAAAATTCATTTTGTACAAAAAGTTATGACCAAAATACTGAAGGTATATCAATTTTCTTCAACACTTTTTGCATATTTTTTGCCAAAATTCTTTTGAAACTTATTTTTAGTCTTTTTAGGATTCTTTAACTCAATATAAATTTTGAGAAAATATTTTACATGAGTTATTAATAATCCTATGGTTAATCTAAGGTATTCTACGAGCTTTCACAAATATGATCATTGGTTGTGAACTTACATAAGTTTCTAGATTCAATACACTTGAAATTCTTCGAGTCCTTCCAGTCATTTTCTTTTCTTCTTGTTTTTCTCGTGCTCCATGGATCTTAGCCGCTTGAATATGATCTTCATGCTTCATGGCTACTATTTTGCATTCTCAATTGTGCTTAACATTGAACTCCTATAAACTCACTTAATTGTACAATTAGAACATTTTGTTTGTTATCATCAAAATGGATGTTGAAACCTTATTTAGGCCAATAAATCCAATATATATGAACATGGTGTTGACATATACAGTGCGCGACATCTTCGTTGCTATGGGTCGTTGTTGGGTTGGTGATGATGACTTCGTATACCCTCTAAATCCTAATCTCCGCTACAATACAAATAATGTATGTACCATGCGATCTGAGTTGTAATATCGGATTACGCAATCGGAGGTCCTAGTGCATGACTGCCGAGCAGCTAGTATTCAAATCCCACGACAACTAGGGAAGAACATGTCCATTGATACTAGTCAACAATTGCAGATAGTGGAGAACTTGAAAAATAACCAAAAATTTTAAAATAAAATTAACTTAACTTAATTAAAATAAAATTTTAATTAAACTTTGAATAATTAACTAAAAATTAATAATATTTTGTCATCAAGAAGAATGAAAAAATAAAAACTTAACTAAAATTTATAAAAAATTAAAAATATTTAAAAATTAAACAAACCAATCACCAAAAGTGTTTATTAAATGCAATGCAGTAATTAAACTAAAAGCGTGTTTTCTAAACACGTTTTCAATAAAACTGAATTTCAAAGTGTGTTTAGTAAACACGCTTTCATTGAAAATGAATTTTAACATAAAACGTGTTTACCAAACACGTTTTAGTAAGAAATTTGAAAGAGTGTTTAGTAAGCACGCTTTCATTGAAATTTTAACATAAAACGTATTTAGTAAACACGCTTTTATTAAAACTAAATTTATATTGAAAACGTGTTTATTAAACACGCTTTCTTTACAAAAATATTTTTATACTGAAAACGTGTTTGGTAAATACGTTTTCTTTGAAAATGGAGCAATCCCAGAAAGACACGGAAATGTGTTTACCTGAAAAAAGCTTAATGAAAAATATATTTACATGAAAAGCGTTTTTTTTAGTTTCGAATATATTTTTATAATTGAATCCATTTATTACTTAGAACTCGTCGAGTTTCTTGTTTGTAAGAAAAATTAGACTGATTTGATAACTGTAACTAATTGATTGAATAACATTTGTTTAAATTTTTTTTTAAATTATAACTTTTATTTATATTATTTATAAAAGAACATTATGTGATCACAAAGTTACAGGTATCGGGTCAACTTAAATTTTTATATGGATAACAAATTTATAGAAATTTTACGTAATAAATGGATCCGATAAAAAATATAAATAAAGTTTAACTTTTTTGAGATAAACTTATTAAACATATGAAAGTATCACATACTAACTCATCGATGAACAAAACACTCGTTGGTTTGATAACTGTAAAACGCCCAATAAAAAGCATATTTACATGAAAAATGTTTTCTTTAGTTGTCCAATATATTTTTATAATTGAATCCATATATTACGTAGAATTCATTGAGTTTCTTATTTGTTAGAAAAATTAGATTAATTTAATAACTGTAACTATATGATTGAATAATATCTGTTTAAAAGTTTTTTTTAAAATTATACCTTTTATTTATATTATTTATAAAAGAATATTATAAAATCACTAAGGTACAGATATCGGGTCAACTTAAATTTTTATATGGATAATAAATTTATTAAATTTTACGTAATAAATAGATCCAATCATTAAAAAAATATTTAAAAATTAAATAAAAAATATACACAAAATTTGACTCTTTAAGATCGTACTTGTTAAAAATATGAACCAACTATATATTAATATTCATTCACTAAGAAAAGCGTGTTTGATAAACACGCTTTCTAATTAGCAAACACGTTTTTATTAAAATTAAATTTATACTAAAAACGTATTTACTAAACACGCATTATGTATAAATCCAGAAAGCGTATTTACTAAATACGTTTTTGTATTGTTATTTCATTTCTTTTGAAGTTAAGCTTAAAATGTATTTAGCAAATATATTTTTTATGAAAATATATTTATTAAATACGCTTTTATGTAAAATAAAAAACGTATTTATTAAATACATTTCTACGTAAAATAAGAATTACATTTTAAAAGTCCTAATATATTAATTCAGTTAAAAAATTCACGTATTTTGACAAAAAATTCCCATTGCTCTCTCTCTCCCTCTACAAACCCATTGCTCTCTCTCTCTCTCTCTCAACTCATTGCTATTCACACACAGAAATGTCTGCATCTAAGCAAAGGCGGCATGTCTGCATCTAAGCAAAGGCGGCAAAGCCATGGAGGGGCCAAAATTTATTTATTTTTATTAAAAGCTTCTTTTGTAGGGACCAAAGGCGGCAAAGCTATGGCAGTCATGTGAGCGCCACCTGATATTCACCATACTCTCTCTCTCTCTAGACTTCTCCACCGAAATGTCTTAAACGTCGAGGTCTCTACGATCGTCCATCTCGATGTTCCGGTCGAGGAAGTTGCCGGCAGCGCCGCCGTCATCGGTGGCGTAAGGTGGCACAGGTCGCCCTCCGACTCCTTCCATAACGCCATCGTCTAAGCATCCATCGGCACCACCGCCATCAGCGGCGGTGAAAGATGGTAAAGTTCGGCCTACAACTCCTTCCACGACGTATTCGTCTAAGCATCCGGTAAAGCCGGCGATTTATCCGGCGGAGGCGTCGTCGCCGACCTCTGACCGATCAGATGCTTGAAAAGCCGAAGAGAATTTGACTGTGAATAGGCGGAGTTCTTTGGTTTCTTGGTTTATAATGGCTTGAAATTGTTCATTGATCAGTGCTAGGGAGATTAACAAAGGGGACGAGATTGCTACAGTTCGGAATGATTGGTGTTTTCCAGAAAGGTTATTTTGTCCTCACAATTGTGTAAGTATTAAATGAGAGGATTTTAAGTTTTAAGTCGTTTAAAATAATGAATTTAAGAAGTTTATAAAAAAATTAAATAAACTAAATACAAAATAAAAGTTAAAAATTAGACTTATAACTAATTATCAGCTTTTTATATCACTGACTTTCCATTTTCCTATTGCCATTACTATATCTAACAAATTACAATTCATTCTCTCTAGAGCATTTTATTACATAATGCCATACTACACACACATTGAAACCACATGTTGAATTTTTTAGTAAAGAATGCCTTACTTTTTGAAACAATTGCAACAAAAAAAAAACCCTTAAATTAAGACTCAATATCCACTAAACACCTAAACTTTTAATTTTATCAATTAGATACCTAAATAATTCAATTTCAACTAATTAACATCCTTACATCAAACAACATTAAAAAAAAGATAGAAAAATCAACTAAGACAACATGACTGAAGACTAAACTTGCACTTTGTCATGTCAGTTAATTTCGGTTATTTTTTATTGCATTTTGGCACAGTGAAACAATTCCTGGTTCCTTCAGTTTGGAGAGCCTCCAGTCTGAGAGCTCCTAAGTGAATTAACCAATCTATCTTTGCAAACATTGATTGGAGAAGCATCAAAGGAGGAGTACCAAGAATTGTGAGTGAGTCATATCACGAGGCATGAAACAACGTAATCAAGTAAGAACCATTTGTGAAGATTGCAGGAAAATGCCTGCTTGACTTCGTAGCTTTGAGAACCCAGTGATGCGTTCACCATCGAATCCGAAGATTTGAGAATCTTGCTTTCAAACTTTTTTGTGTCAAGAATCAGGCAATGTGTTAATAAGGCAATGTGCTCACTATTCGACACGGTTTGAGAGCTTTGTCTCGAACTTTGTCGAGAATCAGGCAACATGTTCGCTAGATTTGATAATTTTGCTTCAAACCCTTTCGCTTGTCGAGAATCCAGTGACCATTCGCCATAGAAAGATTCAGGAACTTTGCTTCAAACCATTTGTGAAGAAGTTTACGGAATCGAGAGATTTTAAAATTAAATAAAAGACAATAAAGTGGAGAAGCTATACATATTTCTCTTGCTTCGCTATCATATTATCTTTTTCTCCTTAGTAAATCCATCTACAAATCTATGATCCAAACACAGCCTTAAAAATTCTTTCTCAACAATTGCTTTTATAAATGGAATATGGAAATCTCCGTACAGATATTTGGTTGACCTAGCATTTGATGCCTGGCTACTAGTACAGATGAAAAAAGATGTTACAGAAAAGAAGATTCACCAAGCCCTGTCAGTTGAGGGTCGAATTATTTGAGATATGCATAAATTGGTCCGTATACTCTGAAATATTTTTTTAAAAAAAAAGTCATTCCCAAGTGAAGAATTTGAGCAGATATCCATCTTCTTGAAGATTAATATTCATCCTTTCCATAGAGCTGGTATCTGGTATCATCATGGCAGGCCAATCCAAAAACTAAAATTGTGCTTCATCTTTCTAATTTTATGAAGCTCAAAATTCTTCATCATCTTCACATTATTCGGATTCAGAAGAGCACAGTGCTTTGTGTATATACCAATCTGAATATCTAAATTTAGACTCCTAGAAGCTCAGAAGGTTGCAAACAACAGTTAACTCGGAAACAAACCGCCACAATCATCATAATATTAATAAGGCATTTGACATCGAAGATGAATATAGAACTTCCATAAAAATAAAACCAGCATAAGCCGCTATTCAAGTTTGAATTTCTAATAAGAACAAAGGAGAGAATAATCAAACAAACAAAACAAAAAAGAGCAACCCAACACTCAACACGTTGGTCCCCATTCAGAAGAATGAAGACGATCCCAAATATATCTCGAAGAAAAAATGACAAAATAAAGAATATCTTACGTCGAAAATAAACGAAAAGATCTAACAGTTCTGAACTATTTTCAACTGTCACTGATTTACCGACCATCGCCAATTAGCCTCCCCCCCTGCTAAATCAGTACTCTAAATAGATGCTGCTGCTGTAAGACTGCACTTTTGAACACATTTATCTTCGCCGAAAGTTTCTCGGTGTCAGTTCAAATTGAAACTTCACTAGTCCAACCTCAAAATTTTCTCTGGTGGGTTTGAAAGCTTGCAGAGCCTGTTCTATCACCAAGCCAGCAAAATTACTTTGCCTTGTTAGGCAGCCAGCTTGACATAAGAATTCATAGCTTCTTCAAAATACCTGCAGTTAATAAATGCAAACAAAAATCTTAATAATAACCCATTGGGTTATAGGTTTGATTCAGGCCATAATATTTCTCTCTTGATGGTAACGTATCATGAATGTTTGGACAATCTCATTTGATTCAAACTGAATAAATTTACTACTCCTACAGTATTCTGTTTTTATACATCTTTTTTTTCCAACAAGAAATTTTTTTGAGATTAACGCCAAAATGGGGGACCAGCCATGTTCACAAGGCTATATGTATATATAAACATCTCCAAACCTTCAATCTTTACATCTCATAAAAATTACATTCTCTATCCCAAGTGGCACCCCTCTCTAATCACAAGCCCTTCTTTTTTCCTGTTTTTCCTCAACTTATTGCCAACAATAAGAAAAAAAAAACCCTAAAACTTCGAAATTCTTATCCACTCCCCTATTTGCTCTCAACTTATTGCCAACTATAAATTAAACCTAAAAAGGGAAAAGAAAAGAAAAAACCCTTTTTGTCATTTAAGGAATACATGCACCTTTTGAAGAAGGTTGTCAACTTAAAAAGGATTTTTAATAAATCCTATGTCTTTTGAATTTAAAATTGTCATAAGACATTAAAGTTGAATGTATACTCGTCTCTACGCCAAATATTAATACTTATCTTTTATATTTAAAATTCTCACGATACATTATTGTACTTCAATTATTCCTGATTTCCCTTCTCTATGGCAAATATTAATATTTTGGGTTCTTTGGCCCCAGGTCCCATTTTTATAAGTTACTTAGAGTTAAGTCACGTTCCAAAGCTTTCATCCCAACAAGTCCTTTTTGAAAGTGAAAGTCCCAAAATGCCCTCTTTCCTCATTTGATTCTTATTCCGTGCGAATCAAACAAAGCTTAACAGCTCCTTAAATTTCTCCTATCATGAAGCTAACATTACGTGCCTTCTAAACCATTAGAGCCGACATCTTTACTTCTTATTATGGGAGAAGTCTACATGCGGCAATACTAAATTATCGACTTTAAAATCTCCACCAAAATTCAGCTTTTGCAACAGGAACTCTTACCAGTTAGGACAGTATTCATTGTTTCGCTTCTAATATGGGACGCAGTTGTTGGATTTCTGGAAATATGTGAACCAATTGTCAACATTAATGCATGAACCAAGTTGTAATGAAAATGAGTCTAATATGGACGGATTTAAAATGAGAACATGTAATCGATTGATTAAATGAGTTAGAAATGGGTCAGAAATGTGGACATGCATTGAAAAATGGCTCATGAATGTGTTGTTTTAAAATAAGAACATGTATTCAAATGATAAAATGAGTCAAATTGTATTCATAATGAGTTATTTACTCAGAGTGCTTGGAAACAAACTCAAAGACATGTTCTCCACTATGTCATAGAAAAACATGAAAAAATGGAAGGTATCATAAATCATATAAAAAATTCGCTACAAAATAGTTAAGTGCAATGTGTTCTCGTGTATGAAATGAGAATAAGAACATGTCACGTTAATGCAGAAAAATGAGAATATATACATGTCGCATTAATGCAGAAAATGAGAATATATGCATGTCGCATTGATGCATAAACTGGGCATAAAATGAGAATATATACATGAGAATATATAGTTTCTTAACATTGATCTTATGATTCCACAGCGTTTATGCAAAAAATGATAAATTATATACACGTCTCATTATTTCAACAAAGCATACATAAGATCAATGTTAAAAAACTCACACATAAATTGAAAGATTGAGGCGACCAAATACGTTGGGGCACAAAAAATGCAGAAAAACGAGAATGAGATTCTGGCTGCGAAAAATTATGAGAAAATCCTCATTGTCCTTAGAACTTATCATAACATATCGATGTCAAAAACTCAAAAATTATTGAAAAACTATAATTGCAAGCTATGAGGTCGTCTACATCTCTGATGAAATGTAATTGTAGAACGCGTACATGAAAGATGCTAAATTCCAAAAACTAGTTTATTCATCGTCAGCAGCAGATGAACTCCTTCGATTTTCAATTTGAAGCAACGTTAGTGCTAGCCAAACTCAAATTTGAATTTACACAAATTGGACGATATCAATCCCCAAATTAACGCAATAGGCCCCAAAAATAGAATCCCCTCAGTGAATACATGAAACTAAAAGCTACTTATAAACATATATCCATATCTTTTGATTCAGTCTTTAAATGAGGGTATAAAAGTTCAAAATAGTTAAAATATTTAAAAATGATACTTTATGGAATTGTCAACTTGTCAATGGGACTTAACTCAAAACAATTAGTAAAAATGAGACCCCCGACTAATTAACTCTAATATTTTTAGGTTCCCATTTAATTTTATTTTTTGTAGGAGTTAGATGTGGAATGCCAAGGAAAGAACTTAAATTAATATTTGAAGTTTTTTTAAGTCCAGTTTGTCTTATATGATGAAATAATTGATACATACACAGTTTTATTAACATTAGTTTGATTACAATAAGCATTGTGCTTAATAATTAAATGTTTATCAATCTCATTTTCATCACATAGGTTTTTGCTAGTAATACATGTGCAGAAGTTAAAAACACCCCCTCCATAGCTTCCCAATAATCAACTTTTTCAAGGTTACGCAAGTTATTTGTGCCATAAACAACAGACATCCCCCCCCCGCCCAAAAAAAAGAAGAAAAGTTCAGCACCCCCAATAAGCTACACAAGCACTAAGTCTATTATTTCTCATGTGTGAAAATTAATCAAGATGAATCAGTGTAGTTAATGAAGGTGGTCACAATTAATTAAGTTTAAACATGATTAACTAAGGTAAGGATGATTAAACAACTCGACCATGGTTAATTAGTGTTAACCGCATTTAATCAAGCCTAATCAAGTGATCAATATATTGGTGGTGAAGCACAAAACTCGCTTTAAGTAATTGACACTACCTACTTAGTTTAAGATGAGAGAGAGAGAGAGAGAGAGAGAGAGATGTGCTTGTATTCTAACTAGTCAAGAAATTAGAAATTGATAAGATGTAGAAGAAATAGATAAGATGTAAAAGAGAGCGGGGGGCGGGGGAGAGGGAAGAGAGTGAAGAGGGAGTTACTTTGGCATATTTTTGTGTGTTTGCTTTAAAGGAAAAAATGAGAGAAAGAAAAGGAAAAACTAAAAGAAAGAACATGGAAAACTAGGGAAATTTACATCAAAATTTCAAACTAAGGCAAGATTCACCATTGCAAACCTACTTCCTCCATTTCAATCTGAATATAACATCAGTGAAATTAATCTGAGGTGAGCAATGGCTGAGATCTCTAGATTAACATCATAATTGAATAAGATTTCACCATTTTTAACTGAAAGCAATCCGTATTTTTTAGGATTTTGACGAGAATCTTGGTTTTCTCCTTATCTTTCATGCCATTTGAGTCATAACTCCAATATGTTGAGAACCTTAGACCCTTTGATTTAAGTTTTAAATGAGTTGGGACCTTGGAAGAACACTCATGAAAATTTTACTTGAAATTAAATAGAAACATATGAGCAATCATTTTCTACGTCAGATTTTTTACACCATACCTATCTTTGTACCTGGAATTTTGAAGTGAGACCAAAACCATTAAAAAGTAACTTATTATATTTTCGAAAAATAGGCTGAGGGCAAAAATATGAGTATGTACGAAAGAGATACACCTATTGGAAGTCGTACAAGTTTCTCTGTCACGGGAAGTAATTCCACAACTCCTAAATAGGAGGATCATGTGCTAACGCAACAGTATAGTACTAGTAAACTCAATTTATATAAGACCTCATCCAATTGTGGACAATAGTTCGCTCTTGGATTTCCAAATTCCACTCGGTAAGTAGACCCTTCAGTAGACTTATGCCACATGGTCGAGTATTATTAAGGGGATAATGCACAATCTTGCCTTTTAGGTACGGGCTGAGAGGATCACCTCTTCCCAACCAATACCAGAAAAGCTACTCCGGCCCCTTTCTATTTTCCGAACGAATGATTAATTGAACGATGAGACGAATGGGAGAGCGATTTTATGCTTTCATACCGGAGCACCTTCCCTCATTTGCTGTGCTAACCAAAACAAGGGCTTGAGCGCTAGCCAGTGAGCAAATTGTGGGATAGACTTATCCTTGGTGCAAGTGCCCACCTTCTTTTAATTGGCTTAAGGTCTTTTTCTCACCCATTCAATAGGGAATGAAATGGTTAAAACATTACTTATAAATGATTTGAATTGAGCTCTCATTGTGCAGGAGCTACTAGTGCTAGCCAGCAAGAGAGCCACATGTATTCCCACCTAATTTTGTGCAATTGTTTCTCATGTTTTCAAGGCCTAGCTCGCATTACCAAATGTAGGACTATTTGATTAAAAGTGTGTTGAATGGTATAGTGCTTGGAGGGAGGTTTGCCACCCTTCTATTAAATGTATTACTTAAAATGATTTGAAATGATAAGTTATATCAAAATACGCTTAAAAGTTTATGCATTGTTATAAACATTCAAATGATTTGCAGGCTCTAGAAAACCAATGGATAGCGACATCTTTGAGAAACAATGATTTGTGAATACTTGTAAGAAAGCATGATTTGTAAACCAGTGTTACATTTTGTTATCCACGAAAAAACCCTAAACGGTGGGGAATACTGTTCGGTTTTGCATCTACTTCAACAAAACTAGTCTCCCCAGCTGCACAGGCAGCTTGCAACAGTACTTTAAGTGGCCTTATTTGAGTAAAGGTCCGAGTCGACACAGTCTTGTGGCCGAAGGGAAGCATTCATGCTCCTGTTGTCACTTATTATATGTATATGTTTTGAAAATCTCATTATAGGATTCGATACACGTTATTTATTATGATTCTTGTGGAAGATAAACATTTTAACTTGTTAAAGGTTAACCATGATACTTTAAACTACTCCAAAGATTAGAATATTCATTAAGTTTGTTAGCTCATGCTTCCTAATTGTAGGTATCTGGGATGGATCAGAGTAGTGAATTCTAGAAAGATAAGTGCACTGCGATAGCCCGGGAACTGTCGGAGGTGGAGACAAGAGCTCAGGGCAATCTTAGAGAGAGAAAGGGTGGCAATGGAGAGAAAACCGGCGATATGGAGGCTGGAGTTGCTGCCTTTATAGGTGTTACCGGAGGGAGCGTCAAAATCCTTAAGATCACCGAAGAGGACGAGTGCCTCCCATAGGATTCTAGGCCTTGTAGCCTATAACATATGATTGTAAGTGGTCGGTATGATATATGGAGAGGAGTATCATATAATCTGTAGATGCTAATTGGGTAGGTATGATACAACATCCCAACCGTCAGGTGAACGGAGAAACCACCGATTGGTCAATGGGTGGTATGATTTGAGCTCCCAAATTCTTAGTTTCTTGTTCAATGGCCCTCCTCTCTATATGACCGGTCAAGTGGAGCTACCTTGGAGGCAACTTTATTGACAAACCATTTGCTCTAGTCTCCAAGCAGCATGCCTCCTTCGGTTCCGAGAGGAGGTGCTTGGGCCATACTCTTAGCCTAGAATGCCTCGTAGGCATATGTGGAGCTGAGCCACAAAGTCCACTTGCTCGGAGGTGGTGGCTCGTGGCTTACTAGCGAGGTAACTCAGAGGAAGGGACATCATAGGTGATGTGTGTGGCTTACCAACGAGGTAACTCAGAGGAAGGAAAATCAAAGGGGTGATGCATGGATCTTGAGGTGTCACATAGCAGAGAGATATTCAGATACACACTAAACATGTCTGGCTCATGAAGAATAACATGGTGTCCATGGTATGGTCTACAACAAAGGTATGACCTTTTTTGCTGGAAGAGATTTTGCGTACATTAATGAAGACCTCTTTTGTGAAGATTTTTATATCATATTATAGTTTTAAGATGTAACATATATTGTCTTCTACATGTTTGGTCAAGACTATAACTATTGTATATTTTTTTTGCATACGGGAGTATGGAATATGAATGATGACATGAACACTTGCTTTGATCCACAAAAGCACCCAATATTTTCAAATAAATAAATAGATCAACACTAAATAAAGATGATCATGTTCCCTTTGTATGAGAAAGCCTTTTGTAGCATTTCCTATTGGCCAGTCACAATGTCTAATCCCTCCTAAGGTGGGCTTTAGGTCATTTGGTTCACTTCAAAGGATAACAACAATAGATATACTGCTAAAAGATCACCCTAAAATTAAACAAAAACATATTGGATATCCATAGAAAGGACCCACCTAGCATATCCACTGTTGAATACATATATAACACGAGTAAAGACTAAAGACACATTTAGGACCACTGGTTGATCAGCTTCCTTATTTAGGCTGTTGTAGTGTACATAACATGGTGGAAGTTTTTCCAGCATCTGTTTTGCACATCCTTCACTTGGTCATGAAATTTGGCAACACCAAAAGAAATCCAGGAGAATAAGAGATTCAGGTCGTCTAATCACTGTGATATTTTGTCAAATTTTTCTTTTTCAAAGCTTTTCATCATACTTATTTGTGAGGATAACCAATTAGGTTTTGATTCTAATATGTATACCATGAGCACACCAACGTAAAAAATATGGAGCTTTGAAATTACCTACTAAACTGAAGTCTGTCATCTTCACATTTAAATATTAATATTCAAACAAATAGTATATATGCTCATAATAAATTTTACTTGGGTAATATAAATCCCTGAAAGCCTCACTTAAATATAGCTTACCGACTACAAATCAAAAGGGGGCCTCAAGTGATTCATCCCAAACATCTCCACTTCCATTGGAGGCGTCTTCAGCATCTTCTTCCATTGAAAGCCTAATATATTCCCTGTGGGCAAAACGATCCCACTCTGTCAAGTTTGGATTCTCACGCTCCTGTTCACAACACACCACGTGTTTGTTACTAAAACTAATTATCACAGTTTCACAATTAAAAAAAATCTAAATTCTGAACAAAAATATTGCTGAGAATCAATCAAAACTAAGCGCACCTGACGAATTAGAAAGGGATCCCGAGTTTCAAAGGCCATAAACTTATTAAGGTTAAAGAGAATATTGAAAACGCTTCCAGAAAGTTTACTGCATTTCAAGTCACGTAGTGTAACATAGTTCTCATTCTGCAACCAAGAAAGCAAAAATGTCACACAAAAATTTTGTTGAAATGCTTTAGTTAAACTAATTGGAGAGTTTGGGAGGCTGTCTTCTGTATTAAGTTATTAAGACTAACTTATCCCCAAAGAAAATATTTCAAGGGGCATGTTTAGGATCACATTGTGGTGTGATGGAACAGTGCAATTTAATAGCCACAATAGTTCAATAAATGATGTGTTCTTTAATATGAGAGGTCTAGTGTATGATGGACCTAGATCTATGAGGTGATCAGTAGAAAATCGAATACCAGCATTAGGGATAAGTCAAAAGGATCAAAATTCAGAGGTTGGAAGAAAAAAAATTGTCAACAGACCATCTGCATCTTCCCACCGAAGCCACACCCACCCACCCCCCCGCCCCCCCCGCCCC
>JAULJZ010165198.1:0-19865 GCA_032270985.1 Heliamphora pulchella | reverse complement strand
ATGTGACACCCTGACCCGTTTTTTTTTTGCCTTTTTCGATGCGCGTTTCGTGTTTATGTGATAGCATATTTTTAAATGCTTTTTAGATGCATGATTGGGATTAGATATGCATGCAGGGTTGGTTCCCGGGGCTGTGGGGCGTTGCGGTGTAAATTTTAAAATTTTAAAAAAAAAGATATTTTGGAGGCCAATAAATATCTTGAGTTATATATTTTCAAAAGATATTTTTAAAACTTCTTGAGTAAGTTTTCTTTTTCTCTTTGCCTTCTCTCTAAATTCTCGGGGGCCCGGAGCTCAGTTTTCAACGATCAGACAGCGGATCCTTAATTTTGGCACGGTGGGATACGTGTTCATTCGAACAGAATTTTATTCTAAAGAAGCTCGGTTTTGCACGTGGTTCAAGGCATCAAGTTTTTAACTCACTGAGATAGGATTCAAGACTCTCATATCTTATAAGGATGCTACGTGTAATCGTGTGTGTTTTTAACGGTTAGATTGTTATAGATATGATTTTATGTTCAAGTTGGGTTTTTGGGTTAAAACTCACTTTTAGTCAATTTCGGTGGATGGAATCGAGTGTCGAAAGTATCTTTCGTGGTCTGGGTGTTAGGCCTAGGCGTGTGGATGTCCGAGGGTGTTGGACAAAGGTTTTGAGGTGTCAAATCGAGGTTTTGGAGGCAAAAACCACAACTTAAAAATAGTTTTCAAGGGTGATCAGTCGACTAGATCTTGATGATCAGTCGACTGGATCTTGGTTCTTGGGGTTCAGTCGACTGGACCTGGAGGTCAGTCGACTAACTCGATTCTATTTGGGGTTCAGTCGACTAGACCTTGTAGGTCAGTCGACTGAAATGTTTCTAGTTTGGATTTTTGGCTTTCCCGAGAGTTTTCAGTCGACTGTGGAATGAGGACCAGTCGACTGAGGTGCTGGGTTGTGTGTTTGTGATTCTGTGGTTGGGTTTCAAGGTTTGGTTGATCGTGTTGTGGTTTCGGGGGTCGTGTAGTGACCTCAGGTGTTTGTTTAGATGTCGTCCTCGGAGGTGACGTGCATGTTTAGATGTGGGTGTGGTGCACGGTTAGGTGTGTGGTTTGCCGTTGAGTTTGTGTTTGGTGCGAGTGGGCGTCGTGGGTCTGTGATGGCCGTGTTGGGTGTGTTTGGGCCCATGGTCCTTTTTGGAGAAAGGTGTTGGTTTGTGAGGACTGGGGATTTTATGAGTTGAGTGTCGACCTTTGAGTTAGGCGTGGTTTTGTGTGGGTTGTTGGTAGTCCATGTGAGTAGATGTCAGTTATGTGACAGGTGGCGTTATGATGTGAAGGATATATGTGATTTTGTGCATTTATAACTTAGTTTTATTTATGCATGATGTAAGATGAAAATGTGGTCTTATGTGATATTAATATGTATGTTAGCCCTGGCTAACGATGGACGGAAATGTAGTTCGATTTATGTTAATCCTGTTTAACGATGCAAGTGTGCGTGTGTGGGTATCGATATCGAAGAGACAAAAACGTGGTCCTAATGATACATTCTTGTGTACGAGAATCAGAGGGACAAAAATGTGGTCCTGATGATGCACTTGTGTGTGAGTATCTAAAGGACGGAAACGTGGTCCTGATGATGCAGGTGTGTGTGTGTGAGTCTGAAGGACAGAAACGTGGTCCTAAAGATGTGTGTGTAAATCTACAGGACTGAAACGTGGTCCTAACAATGCATATGTGCGGGTGCGAATATCGGAGGGATGAAAATGTGGTCCTAACGGTGCATTTGTGTGTGGGTATCTGAAGGACGAAAACGAGGTCTTGAAGAGGCATGTGTCGTGTGTGTTGCACGGGTTGCGTGCGTTGAGAGTGTTGCACAGGTTGCGTGCATTGCGTGCGTTGTATGCACAGGTTGTGTGCGTTGTATGCACGGGTGGCATGTGTTACATTAGACGGGAGCTGCGGTCCTTCAGTAAAAGCGCGAGAAGGTGCATGGATTGCAAGAGTTAGCTTGTTGGGGCTTGTGAAAGCCGATTTAGATATATGTTCATGTGTTGCATATATATATTTGTTATCCGTGGGGCTCGTGCAAGCCGTGTTTTTAAACTGTTTTAAAACTTGAAAGAGTCTAAAATTGCACCTCGTTTTTCTAGCATGTTTAGCTTATATTGCATGTTTAGCTTATATTGCATGTGCTGTTTAGTTTCTGCTGAGCTTTGGCTCACTGTATAGGATTTAAAATATTTTTCAGGTATCGACTACGCAGGTTGATCTGGAGGTGCCGGAGGGGCGAAAGATCAGTAGTCTTCCTTTTTGCTAGTTTTGAACATGTATGATGTAACATATTTTCCGGCATTGGGGACGTGTAATGTAAGCCGTTTGGAGATTATATACAATGCATGTATGATTTATTTTGAGAGTATATTCTCAGATTGGGTATTATATTTGGTTGCTTGTGAGTGTTTCTCGTGACCCGGAGTTTAGGGCGTGACATTGGATGTGATATATCTATTGTTGAGACTTGTGAGAGTCTGCTTGTATGTTCCTATGTTGCATGTTGGGTTTCGTGGGAGTCTTGGCTCGTAGGAGTCTATCTTTGCTAGTAAAAGCATTATACTATATCTATATATTAAATTATTTTCTAGACTCTGATGAGTCATGATACAAAACCGTTTTCAAAACGATTTTCCTTGAGGCTCTGGTAAGTCCTTATATAAAACCGTTTTCTAAATGTTTTTCCTCTTAGACTCATATGAATTCAGACATAAAACCGTTTTTATGACTCATGTAAGTCAAAAACTGCACATTATTTTTCGAGCATGTTTTGCTTATATTTAATGCTTGTCTAGTTTCTGCTAAACATTGGCTCATAGTGTGGGATTTGAATTTTTTTTAGGTACCGGTCACGCAGGTTGATTTGGGGTTGCCGGAGAGGCGAAAAATTTGTAGTCTTTCTTTTTGTTTCTTGGATCATATATGCTTATAACATGTTTTTCGGCGTTAGAACCATATAATGTAAGCCTTTTTGGCGGATATATTAAATACATGTATACTTTAATTTATGAGTAAACATCGAATTGGGTATTTTATATAGTTGTTTATGGGTATTTCACGTGACCCAGAGTTTAGGGCGTGATAGTTTGCGCATTGAGAGCTTAGTTTTCACCCACCAGTTGAGGTTTTCTTGATTTGAGCTTGCTAGAGGCTTATTCTTCGTAGTTTAATCATCAAAGAGGTATGATCTATGACTATCTATGAAAACTTGTTTGATATAAGTTGTATGTTTGAGAGTATATGCGAAAACATGAAAAACTTGTGTTTTAAAACCCTAGGTTAGGGTTTGGAGCTAGAACATGTTAAATCTTGTGATTTTAGATGATTTGTGATGGTTTAATATTGATATTACATGTGAGAACATTTAACTTCGGTTGTGAAAAAGTTAAGATTTGGTTATTGTCAAAATCATAGAGATTTGAGAGTTTTTGGGTGGTTGAACCCAGATAATAAAATTAGTTAAATTTTTTATAAATTGGGGCTTATATCAACCCATTAATAAGTTAATTTCATGAACCTTAGGATGGATGAAAATGGTATAGTATGGTGTTGAGAACTTTGAATAAATTTCATGAATCGTTGGATGTGTGTAATAATATGAGATGTGAAAATTGAGTTTTCACTATGTTAATTCAAATATATGACTGATAAAAATATTTGAATTGTTAATAATTGAAACCTTAATGGCATTGGGTTTGACAAGAGAAACCGAGTTGACAGTTGGACTAGTGTTGGTTTAAACGTGAATGACTTAATTAAGGTACTGTGCGGATGGATTGAATAATTAAGTTTGGGATCGAGTAACCCCTTGATGAAAAATCAAAAACTTGCATAATATATGGTAGGCCTTTCCATTAGATTATTCTCTCATAAAAACGTGCTTTTAGGCGGCCACATATCGATGTTTCCGAGAGAAACTAAAAATGTGTACTCTTCGTGTCGGGTTACAGATTGAATATTTATTCATTGAACCTCGCATGGCTCGGTGATGATAAATACGCTTGGATCTATAAGCGTCGTCCGACTTCGGTACTTAATTAAATCAATAAATGAAATCGGGTTTGTAAAATCATATGATTAAGTTAATGAAGGTGAGAATTTGGAAAACATTGTTAATGGTCGTAGTTTGGAAATGAAACGAAATGAAATGGGGAGTCATGGTAACTATGTTGGAGTTGAGATGACGGGACTAAAAGACTAACTACGGTGTGTGTTGGTTTTGGTAAGAAGAGAAAATCGGTTATATGAATGAGAATTTACTAGTTTTTGATTCAAACTTATTGTGCATTCATATAATCCTCCTCGCATGTAATATTTACGTTTATTTATAGTGTTTTTTCTACGAGTCTTGACTCATATTGTATAACCCATTTCAAGTGAGAATGGAAAAAAGTGGTAGACTAAGGAGCACGGTCGTGGAGACCCTTTTTGAAGTTTTAGGATATAATTACATCTGTGTAGAAGGATCTTTTGATAAATGCATAAGTTGAAAATGTAATTATTTGATACGATGATTCGACACTTTGGGTTAGTTGATAATCGTTTTGTAAGGTCTTAAAACCACACACTCATGAATTGTATGCAAGTGAGGTTACTAAGTAATTGTTTGGGTTTGATATGAATTTCATGTGAGATTCTATGTATAAAATTGTCGGGTTTTCGAGGTTTGGAAATATTTGAGGAATGTTTCTATATTTCTTTTGTCATATATTTGTATCTTGATTCTGTCGGAATGCTTGTTGAAGGATGTGGTTGGAGTGTGGGGTTGTGGAATTGAGAAACATGGTTTGAAAAAGGGTCCAGTATTGGACCGTTTGTACGGTCTATTGAGCGGTCAATCACTACTCTCGGTTTCTTTGTGTTTGGAAAAAGCTGTTATAACCAGTGAAAGACCGATCGATCGGTCTTGGGACCGATCGAGCAGTCTGCCTGCTGGAGCAATTTTGCATCCTTTGGTTTTGAAATCTTTTCTTTTGGGATTTAGTTTTCTTTTCTTAAATGGTTTATTCAACGAGATTTTGTGAGGTTTTTTAGCCTAAAATCATTCTTTTGTCAAGACTTTCCTCATTCATGGGTTTGTCGGTGTTGGTTCACATGCCTTGGAATTGAGAGCGTAATTAAGCATATCATTTATCATAAAAATATAAACTCAAATTGAGAGGATAAATTCTAGAACTGATTTCTCAGTATTTTTCCTATTTCGTTATAGTTCTTTAAGAAGCAAAATTTTAAAAAAATAAAAATAAATTCTACTATTAAGGTTTTGTTTGGTAAAAGTTTAAAGTTAGATTTTTTTACCTTTTGACTTAAAGTTAAAAAAATCAAAAAAAACTCATTTGAGAATCCAGACTTTCCGCTTTTTAGCCTTTTCGTAAGAAATGAATTTATATAAAATTATGTGTACTAAAAAACATTGTTGAAGAAAAAAAATACTGAACAATTTTTAAAATGTTTTGAAAAATATGTAAAATATTTCGCAACGAGAACTCGTGTCGAAAAAAATTGATTTACATCGATAATTTTGTTATTACCTAAATAATAAAATATACTTTAAAATTTAATTTTAAAATATTATCCTAATTAATATAAAAATTTTATTTTTTAACAAAAAATGTGAACTATTTTCAAAATCTAGTATGAGAACCTTCCAATGCATATTATATATATGTATATGGATTGTGAGAAATGCAGATTGTGAAAAAAAATTAACAAGTATAATTTCTCATTAAAAAATTATAATGAAAATTTTTTAAATATAATTTTTTTTTCATGTATGAAAAATTTCTCATACATATTTTTTTTAATTTTGTCATTCTTAATTTTAAATGAAATAAACAACTTATGAATGAAATTTTTTTTACCTTGTATAAGAAGTTTCTCATAAATACTATAAGAAACTTTTCATACGTATTTTTTTTTTATTTTTCATTATTAGTTTTAAATAAAATGAGTAACTTATGAATAAGAAATTTCTCAATATAATTTTTTTTTCATGTATTAGAAACTTCTCATACATATATTTCTTAATTTTGTTATTCTTAAATAAGCAATTTATAAATGAGAAATTTTTTGATATAATTTTTTTTTCAATATAATGAGAATTTTTTTATACTTTAATGCAAGGTATGAGAAAATTGTCATGTATAATTTTTTTTATTTAAAAAGGTTGTATCTTTATTTTGATAGATGACGTGAAAAACTTTTCATGTATGAGCAGTACTCATGTATTAAAAATATTTATTTACATTAATATTTTTGTTATTTTTTAAAAAAAATGAGAATTATTTCAAAATTTAGTATGAAAAATTTTTTATACATATTTTTTTTAATCTTGTTATTCTTAGTTTTAAATGAAATGATCATCTTATGAAAAAATAAGAAATATTTCAAAATCTAGTATGAGAAACTTATCACATTTTTATTTTGTGATATATGATAAATTTTATCATAGCATACGTGTGTATAAAAATAGTCTTATATAGTAACATATAAGAAAAAATTTTCATAACATATGTGCATATAAGAATATTTTCATCTTGTGATATATGAGAATATTTTATAACATTTGTGTATATGAGAATATTATTATATTGTGATATATGATAAACTTTTCATACATTTAATGTATAAGAAGGGAAAACCTATCTAATTTGAACAAAAATTTTAAAAAAAAATTAACTTTTTACCCAACCAACAAACTTTAAAAAAATAATTTAAAAATTAATAAATTTCTTTCCTTTTTTCTAATCTTTTTTATTTTTTCGATCGGTCTAAATTTTTAATTTTTATTTCTTCGTAACAAAACAAATACAAAAATATAATATTTTAATTAAAGTTTAAAAAAATTCACTAAAGAAAAAAAAAATCCTATAAAAAATTTAAAGTGATTTTTTAATAAAATGAGTAACAAAATTTTAAAAAAATAATATGAGATTTTTTTTATATTTTGCATAAATCTTTTGATTTTTGAGAGTGTAGAACATTTTTTAATAAGAAAAGCAAAGTAAAATGACACAAGATTCCAATCTACGTGTCAAGCTATCCCTTCAAAACTCCAATCCAAGTATTCTTTTTTATTCGTTCAATTTTCTCAGTCAATCCCTTCGGCTTAAAGCCAGTTCCAAAACGAAGCTAATTTAAACGAGCTTAAAAAAAAGTCTTTCAACAAACGGTACTTTATTTTCTAATTATTTTTTCATAATATTTATTTAATATAAAACTTATTTAATAGATCTTAATAAGTAGATTTTAAAATATAAATATATGAACATATATATATATATATATATATATAATGATAGTGATAATATTTTATGATTTAAAATATTAAATTAAGAACATTATTGACAAGTGCCAGCCTAGAAACTCTCCCATGTCTAGCAAAGGTATTGAAGGGATATGGGCGAAATGAGAGTTCAGTGAGTCTTAGGCCCCATACCCAATAACTCACTAGAACCCAGAAGGGTGAGACCCGGTATGTTGCCGAAGTCCAAGAACAGGGGAATCCCTAGGATAAAAAACAGGGTAAAGACTGTGAGCTCGGCTACTGTGGGTTCACCCCAGCTTAAAGACTAAGAGGAAGGTCCAAGGCCGATCAACTGAGCATAGGACACGTGGATGAATTTCGACAACACATTAAATACGATTTAACGTAAGATATAGCATTTAATGTGATGTGATCGAGATAGGACAACGTCTCGAGCGCGCTACGTTGAGGGGGCATTTAATATACACGTCTCGACCCCGTTGACGGGCCGAGATGTCAACCTTAATGGCATGATGTGACAAGGATGGATTGACGAGTCTAACACCGTCGCTGGTACGAAGATGGCAGGGGCAAAGCCGTTCCTACAGGACTGTGTCAAGAAGAGATGAATAATCATGAGACTAGAGAAGAGAGAAAATACATTAGCCATTATATAATGAAACCCTCAGACACCAAAAAGAAGGCAGAGAGTAAAATTGGTAAGTAGCTATATGCTTTTTGAATCTAAAGCAAATCCTTGTTTAAAACACTCTTCCTGATTTTATCATCGGAGTGGCTTCCGACAACGTGCCGACAGCCAGCTCACGTTCGTTCATTTTTGAAGGTACCGGTAGATAGACATGTTCGATCGGATTAGATTCAACCCATCAAACAAATATAATTTACGAGTCATCCCCGTACAATATCAAATCATATTTCGGTATATTCGGTCAGTGTAGCAACGCCTTTAATTATAATGATTATATATAATTGATATTGATAGTAATAAGTTATTAAACAAAGATATTATTTTATTCTAAAATAAGATTGGAGTTTGAATAAAGTAAGTATAGGATAATAGGAATTTATATTTTAATTTAATTTTTCAACTTTTTAACATTTTTGTTTTTTTTCTTCAAAACGGTCTAGATTGACTTTTTTGCAGTTTTAGTAAAAAGAAAAAGAAAAAAAAAAGTTGGCTTACCAGTTATGCACTTGGAAATTTAGATAAATCTCTACACGGAGAGCCATACAGCCCCTTTATTATTGGGCTTCATACCTTTCCACTAACAGATTTTTTTGGGCCTTCCTGTATGTAGTGGGTTGAAAAGGTTTTGGGTCTGTCTTCCTTGCTCAGGCCTTTAACCGCTGGCTCATCAATCTAAAAAAGTAGGTTTGTTGGGACATGCTTTTAAATCCAAACAAGATATTTAAAGTTTTCATTTAAAAATTTTGAGTTTTCTTCAGGACATGGATAAGATAATTGATATATTTGTTTTATCTTATCATCTAAAAGTTTTTAAGTTTTCAAATTAGTTGTGATTGAAACATTTCTCTCTCAAAGGTGTATCTCTCTTGGGTTTTTTTAAAGGGGAAGCCGGCACGGCTCTCCTCTCCCTGAGCCATCCGTCCTTCCTCCCGTCCCCTCATTTTGTTCTTCCTCCACTCATTTTATCTTTCTCTTCTCTCTCTCTCTTTCCATGTTCTATTTTTATCATATGTTTTTTTATTTAGTTTCAATTTGTCCCCGATTTGTTGTTTACCACCATGCTTCATTTTTTTTTTGTTTTTTTACGATTGACCAACTACCATTTATAGGTGATGAAATCATTTTGATCCGATAAGCATTCATTTTTTGACAAAAAATTTGGGTGCCTGTGATGCAAAAAATAAAAACGTCACTTTACTATCATCTCACAAGTATTCGATGACGAATTTTGGTGTCTTTGATAAGGAAAATGGAAATATCTATCTTGTTGGCAAATAAAATTTCAAGAACTAATGACAGTGCATATAGATTATACTAGAAATATGAGAACCTGATTAAGCCCTATAAGGCAGAATGCAGAATGTACTTTTGAAATCTCTCTAATTTAATCTCATCTCAGCACTCGAATAGAAAAATATCGGATTGATGCACACGAACAGGAAATCGATTGCACCTTAAGTCTTCTGCCGTATTCTCGTATGTCTGATTACGAATCGAGTGTGGACTTGTGAAACTCGGTTCTGTTTTAATTTCGTGATATTTTTTCGATGAGTTATTTATTATTTTAATCTTTTACAATAGCATGTTTTTATGTGTTTTACGCATGTTCGAGCTTAGAAATGCATGTTGGATTGGTTCCCAGAACCGTTGGGCATTGTGGTGCAAGTTGGGAAAACTTTGCGGGGGAGGCGGCTCGAACGGCCTTGTGACCGATCGAGTGGTCTGTTTGTGTGGGGCCCTTAAATATCAGCACTTAGCTAGATATTTTGCAAGAAATTTCGAACCTTTATCTTGCTTGCTAAGTTTTTTTTCTTTACCAAAAAAATATCCACCTTCTCTCTAGTTTTTGGTGGGCCCGAGCTATGTTTTTGGTGATCGGATAGCAGATTTTTATTATCTATGCCGGGGGCTTCGTGTTCATTCGGACGGAATCTCATTTTGACGAAATTTATTTTTCATCAGAGTTTGAGTCATTGAGTTTTTAACTCAATGAGATAGGATCCGAGACTCTCATGTCTTTAAATGGTGCTACGTGAATTTTTATGTGTTTTTACCATTTTAAAATGCATGTATGGTTGACTCGTGTTCTTAAACAATGTTTGGTTGGACAAGAGGTTTTTAAAGCATTTTTATGATTTAGTTTCGAAGTTGTTGAACTTGTATGTATCCACGGTTTTCAAAAGGCGGGTTTTAGAAATCTGAATGATTTATGTATTTGGTTGTGGAAACCTAAATCAGGAGGTTTGGAGCTAACCCGTGGGGTTGAGGTTTGTTTTAACGTTGGTTGGTCTCCATGGTTAGATAGATGACGTCGATATGTGTTTTGAAGTTTGTGTATGGTCATGTGCGTACAAACCTGATTGATTCATGCATAACGAGGGGGAATCGTACGTCCTGCGGTGAAAGTCTGTGAAGATTTGCATTTGCATAACAAGGGGCAATCATACGTCCTATGGTGAAAGCCCGTGAAAATTTGCATTTGCATAACGAGGGGCGATCATACGTCCTGCTGTGAAAGCCTGTGAAAATTTGCATAATGAGCGGCAGATTGTGATCCTGCGGTGAAAACCCGTGATGATACATGTGTTGCATATATTGCATGTGGTTATTACAAAATCGTTTTTGAGGCTCGTATGAGTCGGGGTATGCATATTATTCTATTAGTATGCTTTGCTTTTATCACATGCTAGTCTGTTTTTTTCTGGGTTTTGGCTCACGGTGTGGGATTTGAAAATATTTTTCAGGTGCTTTTGATTAGCAGGTTGATCTTGAGGAGTCGAAGGGGCGGAGGATCTTTTTAGTCTTCCTTTTGTTTCTCTTTAGATCATGTAATGATTTCCATGTTTATGGTTTTGGAATCATGTGTTGTAAGCATGTAGCAATTATATCTAATGCATGTATATCCTTTTTATTTTGTGAGTGAGACTTCGGGTTGGGTGTTGTTTTTCGCTTTTGTGTGGTTTTATTCTTCTAAAAATGTTTATGCATCGAGGGAGGATTTTGGAACCTCGTTTTTGGTGGGTTTTCCTTGGCATGTTTTGCCTTGTGAGTTTTCGAAAATGTGAGAAAATGTTCAAGTGTTGAGATGGAAAAGTTGCATTTTAAAAGTTGGTTCGGAGCCAGATCGCTCGATGGACCGCTCGAGTAGTCTATCGAGCGGTCAAAACGATCTCTCTGTTGTTTTATAGACAGTGGAAAAAACAATTTCTTAGTAGGGACCGCTCGAGCGGCCTTTTGACCGATCAAGCGGTTTGGGCAAGCTTTGAAAATTTTTGTTGTTTTGTTTTAAAGCTTGCTCTTGAGAACCTGACCTTGGCCTTTGAGCTACTCTTTTGTATCAAATAAACCCTCGGTAGTGCGTTTTATAAAGGTTTTAGCTTTCCTTTCAATGTTTCAATTCTGACCCGTTTGTGCAGTTGGTTTTGGTGGATCGTGGTATCCCAAGACGGTTGTTCGTGGGTGTTTTGCGTAACCCAAGTGTCGGGATGTTACAAATGGTATCAGAGCTCTGAGTTAGAATACCTAATAGCCGTGGGAGAGGTTATATAACCTTGTTAGGTTAATTGCATGTGCTTGATTGCATGTGTTTAGATGTTTTGATAACATGAGCATGATAGTTTGTTGAGCATGAGGATGTTGTGTATACATGAGCGTAGGGGTTAAACCTTAGGATTTGTTAGTCTTGCCTTCAAGCATTTGGATTGAAAAACTTGGAAGCAAAGTTAGAAATGCATTTGGCCGACGTGTTTTCTGGTAAGGAATTTAAGTAGGTTACCCAAATTGACGTGTCACTGTTGTCGGTTCTCATCAGTATGTGTGATGTGTTTACATGATCGTTTTTAGCTAAGTGTTAGCATGATTATGTAGTTGATGTTTATGTTAATGTGACATGCTGCATCTTATGTTCTATATTCCTTTCGTATAAAGGTGATGTCTGCGCAGAGAGGACGAGATCGTGATCGAGACCGTGGTCGTGGTTTGGGCCAAGAGGATATATCAATCCCTAATGCTGAGGATGCAAATGCTCCCCAAGGACCGATAGACACGATAGAGTTGCTACGTGAGATGGTAGGTTCTATTCGTCAACTAGCGAAGACTACTAGGGGAGAGAGTGTGTGTTTGAGCTGAGGGCAACTGTTGCGATGCGAGAGTTTCGGCGTCTTGATCCTCCTACATTCGCTGGGGATCCCGATCCCGCGGTAGCTACAGAATGGTTGAAACTTGTGATCCAGATTTTAAATACACTTCAGATAGTTGAGGAAGATTTGAGGGTTTCTTTTGCTACCTTCCTGCTGAGAGGTGACGCCCATGAATGGTGAAAATATGTCAAGAATACCATGGAGGGCATGTGGGCAGCCTTTACGAGGGTTTTTCTGGAGAAATACTTTCCCGCTTCCTCAAGGGATCTATACAAAGAGGAGTTCTATGCTCTCACTCAGGGAGTGATGAATATCGTGCAGTATGAAGCCAGATTTACCAGTTTGTCCCGCTTTGCACCAAAATTGGTGGCTACAGACAAACTACGTTAGAGGAGGTTTGAAAGGGGTTTGAGGCCTGCGATCAGGGAGCGAGTGGTAGGGTTGAGGCTGTATGTTTTTACAAAGTTGGTAAAGTCAGCAACTGTGATTGAAAACACTTTGAATGAAACTCGTGGTTCCAGGGAAGTCGGGTCATCACGGAGTGGAGCAGAGGCACAGTCAGGTGGGCACTCCAACAAGAGACAGAGGTTCTTTGGCCCTAGTTCTCATCCATCTGGATCACAACAGCCGTTTTCAGCACCAGCACCATTAGTGGCTTCCTCTGAGAGGCCTGAGCAGAGGGGACACATCTGTTTACAGTGTAGGTAGCCAGGGCATCATGCGACGGATTGCCCATAGTCGAGGCAGTCCTAGAGTTCAGTACCAGTTCAGTCGTAGGAAAGGGAACTGCCAGTTTCTTTTGGATGTGGCCAGCCTGGGCATATTCATAGGAACTGTCTTCAGGGAGGTAGTGTACCGAGCACGACAGGTGCATCAATCGTTTTGCCCGCACATGATCGACAGATTTATTGGCAACAACAGCCAGCAGTGTAGACTTCTAGGGTTACAGACGGGGGTATCTCAGTCCAGTCAGTACGACAGCCGATAGTCCCAGGATATGGTGGACAGACTAGAGTGACACAGGGCTGAAACAATACCCTTACAGATTCCAGTTCTTCCAAGGAACAGATCGTGCCTGATGCTACTACTACTACTCTAGTGATCAGAGGAATTTTCTTAGCATGCAGATCTTGAGCCTGTGTGCTTATCGACACGGGAGCATCGCATTCCTTCATTTCGTTTGCATTGGGGTTGGAGGTGGACTCCTCGGGTGGTATGCTGTGTGTAGAGGCCCCGGTCAGTGGGAGTGTAATGTTGGAACGAGTTTGTAGATCCTGTGAGTTGGAGGTCACCGGCCGCGATCAGCGGAGTGTTTTTTTTTATCTCGTCTCGAATTTTGAGAACAAAATTCCTTTAAGGGGTAGAGTTGTGAGACCCGATTCCATTTTAATTTTGTGATGTTTTTTCGATGAGTTGTTTATTGTTTTAATCTTTTACAATAACATATTTTTATGTGTTTTATATGTTCAAGCTTAGAAATGCATGTTGGGTTAGATCCCAAAACTGTTGGGCATTGTGTTGCAAGTTGGGAAAACTTTGCTAAGAAGACCGATCGACCGGTCTGTTTACGTGGGCCCTTTAAATATCAGCCATTGGCTAGATATTTTACTAGATATTATGAACCTTTATCTTGCTAGCTAAGTTTTCTTTTCTTTACAAATAAAACTTTCACCTTCTCTCTAGTTTTTTGTGGGCTCGGGCTGGGTTTTTAGTGATCAGATAACGGATTCTTGTTATCCGTGCCGGAGGTTTCGTGTTCATCCGGACGGAATCTCATTTTGACGGAGTTCACTTTTCGTCAGAGTTTGAGACATCTAGTTTTTAATTCAACAAAGTAAGATCCTTGACTCTCATGTCTTAAAAATGTGTTACATGGAGTTTTATGCATTTTTACCGTTTTAAAATACATGTATGGTTGACTCATATTCTTAAACCATGTTTGGTTGGATAAAAGGTTTTTAAAGCATTTTTATGGTTTACTTTCAAAGTTGTTGAACTTGTATGTATCCGTGATTTTCAAAAGGCGAGTTTTGATAATCTGAATGATTTATGTATTTGGTTGCGAAAACCTAAATCAGGAGGTTTGGAGCTAACCCGTGGGGTTGAGGTTTATTTTAACGTTGGTTGGTCTCCGTGGTTAGATAAATGACGTCGCTATGTGTTTTGATATTTGTGCATGGTCATGTGCGTACAAACCTAATTGATTCATGCATAACGAGGGGCGATCATATGTTTTGCGGTGAAAGCCCGTAAAGATTTGTATTTGCATAACGAGGGGTGATTATATGTCCTGCGATGAAAGCCCGTGAAGATTTTTATTTACATAACGAGTGGCAATCATACGTCATTCGGTGAAAGCCCGTGAAGATTTGCATAACGAGGGGCAAATCGTGGTCCTGCGGTGAAAGCCCGTGAAAATGCATGTGTTGCATATGTCGCATACGGTTAATACAAAACCATTTTTGAGGATCGTGTGAGTTAGGGTATGTATATTATTCTGTTAGTATGCTTTTCTTTTATCACATGCTAGTCTATTTCTTTTTGGGTTTTAGTTCGCGGTGTGGGATTTAAAAACCCTTTTCAAGTGCTTTTGATTTGTAGGTTGATCTGGAGGTGCCAGAGGGGCGAAGGATCTTTTTAGTCTTCCTTTTGTTTCTCTTTAGATCATGTAATGATTTCCATGTTTATGGTTTCGGATCTATGTGTTGTAAGCCTAGTGGCAATTATATCTAATGCATGTATGTCCTTTTATTTTGTGAGTGAGACTTCAGGTTGAGTGTTGTTTTTCGCTTTGTGTAGTTTATCCTTTTAAAAATGTTTGTGCCTCAAGGGGGAATTTTGGAACCTTGTTTTTGGTGGAATTTTCTTGGCATGTTTTGCCTTGTGAGTTAGTCCAAAGCAAGACCGCCTGATGGACCGATCGAGCCATCTATCGAGCGGTCAAAACGATCTCTCTGTTGTTTTGCATACAGTGGGAAAAACAGTGCCCTTGTAGGAACCGCTCGAGCGGTCTGGGCAGGCTTTGAAAATTTGTGTTGTTTTGTTTTAAAGCTTGACTCTTGGAAACCGTGACCTTGGCCTTTGGGCTATTCTTTTGTATCTAAAAAACTCTCAGTAGTGCGTTTTATAAAGGTTTTAGCTTTTCTTTCGATGTTTCGGTTCTGACCCGTTTGTGCAATTGGTTTTGGTAGATCGTGGTATCCTATGACGGTTGTTCGTAGGTGTTTCGCGTGACTCGGGTGTCAGGATGTTACAGGACTTTAAATTCGTAACCTAAACCCTAGCTTGGCTGCCTCTTGATATCACAAAATATCAAAACTCTAACTACTAGAGAGGTTTAGCTGCATGTAAATAGGCTATGGTGGTGATATGAGTAAATAAAATTTGAACTCCTTATATAATTAAGAAAACTTAATTCAATCAGAATTAAATTTCTAATTTTATAAACTACAATTGATACCATTAAAGAATTATAATTCACTCTCGATCTTATCTCAAAAAAATAATTTTAAACTCCATGTTATTAAATTTTATTTATCTCCTCACATTAAGATTATAAATACTCGTCAATTAAATTAATTTACTGATAATTTTATTTAATCGATAACTTATAATTTTTTTAAGATTTTCTATTTAACTTATTTGATAAGTCGGATATAAAATTCACCTGCAAAATTTAACATAATCAACACTTATAAATTTCGTTAAGATAGTATCATCAATCCCTATACCAGAATCTGGATTCCGTTAATAATTAATATTTATCACATACGTAATGTCGTTATCCAATTTACTGAGCTTAATTAACCTATAAAAGATCTCATTTTTTTATAAATCAAAATAACAAATACTAAATATATGTGTCTATTAATTATTTTGAGAATAAGAGTATAAACAGTTATAATAACCATAGGGTATTATTTATGTTATACAATCGATATAAAAGTGATTACCTCAACACGGTCATATTCAATACACACAAAGTGTACTAATATAATGAGTTAAAACAATTCTATTTCCCATAACAAGATAGACCTATTAAAATACTGTACTGCAGTCCTACTGATGGTATGCCAAATTTCATCAAATACTGTGAACTAAAAACTTAAATTCTACAATAATTAATATGATCTTCTGTGTACAAACTGAACTCTATACATTAGATCATCTACTATGTAGAATAAAAGACACATGCACATTACATTAAATAAATAATATAGTGTAATTATTGATCTTACAAATTCTCATTAAAATAGAAATGATAAATTTTATTAATGAATGAAATAAATACCAAAATTCATTATACAAAAATATAACTTTCGATATACTTCCCTAACATTTCTATCATCATCTTACCAAATATGGTTTTAGATCTGTTTGCAAACTACAATCTGATGCTATTTATCACATTTTATCATGGTAAGTGATCATTTACAGCCATGAAATGTCAACTTTAAGCAAAGTAAAAGTAAGATTTTTTTTTATGAAAGTTGCAAAGTGTAGTATATGAAGCTATTTTTTTTTTATGTGATGTTGGATACTCCTTTCATAGGGGCATATGCTCTCCTGTGCGAAGGTTTGTTGTTGTTCAAGTGTGAAGGTTGTTTTTTCGTCGTTCCTGAAGATTCTTTGCTTCTTTGGAAGCTTCGTCGATAAACTCTTTCATTTAATTTATTGTCTATCAGAATTATATTTAGGTTTAGTGCTTCTTTTTCAATAAAAAAAATTAATTGTGATTGAATGGCCTAATAATTTTGTACCACCCATATTTTAAAATTTTTTAAAATTAGAAATTTACAAGTATTTTCATTAATACTTTTGAGATTTTCAAAGTGTCTTAAACAAAATGTTACTTTTTATACCATGAGATTGTCATGAATAAAATGATTTATATGTCACATATATTTCAAATTTGTAAGAATGAAAATTAAAAAAAAAAAAAGTTAATAGCAGCGCGTATTCATCTTTTAGTTATTTTAAAATTTAACAAGAAGATGTAGACAAATTACCTATTTGGTTGGGAACTTAGGAGAAGTTATTGAACATTTAATTGGTTGGGTGTACATGGTTAAAATTAAATATAATTTATAATTCTAAAATTCTAAATTTTAAAATAAAACCATTAATTAACAAAATAACAAAATTAAATGATAAATAAATTAAGTAATATATCTACATGCACAAATTAATAAATATGCTTATTCCCTTGAACAATTATTTCTCATCACCATATAACAAATCTATATGAAGAAACATAAATTACAACCAATCATTCCCTTCTCTGTCGACAAATTCTCAAAATTTTAAAACCAATTGGGAAAATATTCAAAGAATAAAATCTACACATAATAAATTGACTTTTAAAAACAATTAAAGGCACCAAGAGGGAGTGAGAGAATGCCAAAACCATAGGCCTCGTTTGGTTGCGAAATTAGGATTTGAGATTGGACTATTTTACTAATAATTTCATATATAGATGTGTTTAGCAATAATTTGGAGGGGGTTAATAAACGCCCCAAACTAACTTAATATCTCTTATAGGGGACTATTCTAAACTTATTAGAGGGATGGTTTAGTTAGTTCCGAGACTATTTTAATCATTATTTTACATGAAAAAATTTAATCCTACTAAAATTATGTCAAACCCAACGTATTATTTATTCGTAAGTTATTCTACTCTCAACCAAATATTATTCGATATAAAAAACACTACACTATTAATCTAGAAATTAATAATCCTAACATACTAATTATCCCATGAAAATAGTTTTTCAACCAAACGAAACCTAATATCAACTCTTTGGTCTCTATCCAATCTCTTGAAACTCTTTATGTTCTTTTGGTGCCTATTTGCATCTGAAACTTGGATTTCAAATGCGATATGAATAGTTATTATTTTTGTCTTATGCCTTTTGTGGTTTAAAATGTTTGTTCAAAGCATTTTTCTCAAGAAAGTGATGAAAAATCTAAAGTCAAGGTCTATATGATGGTGGGGGAGAGCCAGGAAAATTTGTTGGATTACGTGTCTTGTATTCTATCAGGCCCATATTATAATTATATTATTTGATCTATATATGATTGAATTTGGATAGGATTAAGAGCCCACTAGAAATTCTTTATGAATAGATTTATAATAATATGAGTTGATGAACTTTTAGAGTTTTCACATGTGTACCTATAAAATAAGACACTGGTGGGAGCCCTATGATTAGAGGAAAAAATAGAAAATATTTGTGTAAGATCAATTTGAGAAGTTCAGTGGTAAAGAGTAAGGGACAGTTATTGTATTCTTTCACATTTGACGTAGTGAAATATTTGCTATTTCGCTCGTAGATGTAGACCAGTATGGGCCGAACCACATACATCGTTGGTGTTGATTATTTTCTCAATTTTTATGCATAGATTTTTGCTTTCGTTTGCATTCGGAGATTAATGCTCAAATCCCAACAAGTGGTATCAGAACCAATAGTTGACGATTCAAAATCGCGGTGGGAGATTGGAGCACAAAAGATATTTTTTTAATCTTGGTTCATATAGATCAAAGGATATTTATTTTGCACAGGAAATGGGCAGAAAAAAAGGCAGCAACTTGATATGCCATGCGAGACAAAAGGCAATACACTGGACTATTAAAATTAGTTGCAGGTGAAGTCAAATCGAACTACAATTTTTTTATTCGACAGATGATTGGCAACCAATATGTGAGACCCCGACTTATTTTATTTTTGAAAATGATTTAAGTGTTGACGGAGTTTGAGTTAACCCTTGACCTCGGTGTGTTGGATTTTTGTTTCTTCATAGTAGAACAGCATGTGCATATGAGTGTTACGCTTGTTCGGGTTCAAAAGGGTCATGTTTGGTTTGGTTTAAGGCTAAAAAACCTGTTCTGTAGCAGAAATCGTTTTTCTCCATCGTCCAGTTGACTGGACTGGGTGATCCAGTCGACTGGGGTTGCAGTATGGTGATCCAGTCGACTGGGTCGAGACTCTAGTCGATTGAACTATGTCAGTAGATCATTTTTGGTGTTTCTAGTAGTCTCATCTAGTCGACTGGATTGGGTATCCAGTCGATTGAACCCCTATGTTTTGCCTTCTTCTATAAATATCAGACGCGTAGGAGATATTTTGGAGTTTTATTTTCCAGATCTGGTTTCTCTTTCACGAAACCTCCACCTTCTCTCTAGATTTTGATGGGCCCAAGGCTCGATTTTCAACGATCTGACAGCGAATTCTTGATGTTGATGCCGGGGGCTTCACGTTCATCCGGACAGAATCCCATTTTGTGGAGGTTCGTTTTTTGAGGCGTCGAGTTTTTAACTCAACGAGGTAGAATTCTAGACTATGTTGTCTTTAAAGGGTATTACGTGCAATTTTACGCTTTTCTACCGATTGAAAATGCTTACATATTATACTGTATGTTTTAAACCATGTTTTCGGGTAAAAGGCATGTTTTTACGCTTTTCTTGGTTTATTACATGTTGTGAGGTGTTATGGGTTTGGCAAGAAGAACCTTTTGGGTTGAACTCACGTGTGTGCATTTGGATTTTGATATGATAATAAAAAAGGATCGTGTTGAGATCTACGGATCGAGTAAATTTGAGCACGAGTTGCTCATTGGTAAAAGATCAAAAAACTGCGCAGGTTGTGTTAGAAGTATAGGGTGTTCAGTTACTTCACGGGTCTTGTAATGGCCGGGTGGTAGTAACGTGACGGGGTCTATATGCCCGTTCGGCATCGGT
>JAULJZ010165190.1:0-25724 GCA_032270985.1 Heliamphora pulchella | reverse complement strand
ATTAACTTTGGTTACACGGGTTTTATTTTGATCGTTCTTCGTCAAAAGTTTTATCTGGAGCCCGTTTCGGCATTTGCTCATGTAGTTAATTTTTTACCAATAATCATTTTTCAAAAACAATGATCTTGGCAATATTGCCTCCAATAGCTCCCGTGTCGATAAGAACACTGGCCTATGATCTAAAGACTAGAAGAGTACCTCTGATCATAAGCTCTGGCTTGTCCACTGTGACCCTGAACTGTAAACTGTCTGCCCGACTGTACTGAAGCTTCCCCTTCTGCAAATCTGGATGGCTGGCGTCCCTGGGTGGATGGAGTAACAGATGCTCCAGCTGTGCTCCGCATACTCCCTCCTTTGGGATAGTCCCTATGGATGTGCCCAGACTGTCCACACTCAAAACATACCACCGGCCCCCTCCCCTGAGCCTGCGACTGCGACTGTGGCTGAACAGGCACTGGACTACAGCACTCTACCGCACGATGCCCTGGTCGTCTGCATCTAAAATAAACACACTCTCTCTGATCTGACCTTCCTGTTGAAGCTACGTGAGGTGTGGATGTGGAAGACTGTGGCGAATACGAGCCCACTGGATGAGAACACGGACCAGATGTCCGTCAACGCTTATCCCTGTGTCCCTAGAACTGTGTACGTCCCCCATCTTTTGGACCCCTACTGTCTCTGTCTCTGCGTGTCTCATTCAGAGTGTCTTCCACCTTCATGGCGGTCTCCACCGACTCTGTAAAGACCTGCATCCTGAATGCCGCCACTCTGTCTTGGATAGCGGGCCTCAAACCCCTCTCGAACCTCATCGTACAGAACTCATCTATAGGTACGATATCCTAGGCGAACCGAGATATGCTAGTAAACTCAGCCTCATACTCAATCACAGTCATCGTCCCCTACGTCGAAAAAAGAAAGTCCTCTCTATAACGATCTCTCAATGTTGCTGGGAAGTATATCTCTAGAAATACCTTTGTGAATGCCTCCCAAGTGCCCCCAACTGTGGTTTTGGCAAACTTCCACCACAAGTGAGCACATCCCCTCAGCTGGAAAGCAAAAAAAGTAACCCTCAGATCATCTTCCTCTATCTGAAGCGTGTCCAAAATCCAGGTAACCAGCTCCAGCCATTCAGTGGCGACAGTGGGGTTGGGATCCCCAAAAAAGGTAGGAGGGTCCAGACAACGAAACTCACGCATTGCAACCGTCGCCCTCGGCTCAGTACACTCTCCCTTCCCCTAGTGGGCTCAGCTAGTTGCCGAATGGAGCCGACCATCTCACGCAACAAATCTCCCTCGCCAACAAGTCCTTGGGGTGCATTAGCATTCCCAACATCTGGGACTGGAAGGTCTCTTCGGCTAGAACCACGGCCACGGCCTCGACCTCGGCCTCGTCCTCCCTGCGTAGACATAATTCTATATGAAAGCAATACAATAAGATAAGCATCCATACAACATCTGATTGCTAACGTAAAAGACATAATACATAGAAGCATGCTAACACATAGCCACTTAAGATCATGTCATTACATCTCAGATACCAAGGAGAACCAACAAGAAAGACTCGTCACTCTGGATAACCTACTTAGATTCCTTGCTAGAAATCACGTCCGCAAAATGTGTCTCTAACATGGCTCCCAAATTTTTTAATCCAAATGCCTGAAAGCAAGACTAATCAATCCTAAGGTCCAACCTCCATATACACATATACACCACAAGCTATCATGCAGATGTAAGGAAAATGCTGTAACACATGCAATCAAGCATACATACATCCTCACAAGGTGATGTACCCTCTTTCCCATGGCTCTTAGGTAGTCGAACCCAGAGCTCTGATACTAAGTTGTCACACCCCAAATACTAAGGTCACGCGAAAGCCCATCAAACACCGTTTATGAAAATAAGATTTGAAGTTGGAACACCATCAACTCAAAAATATACAGCCTTTAGATAAAAGATTTTCCAAAGTTCAGCTCTCGTAAACAATGAACATGCAATCTCATACATGAATAATTATATCGCCTCATGGCGTACAAAACCCGCCTTCTGAAACAGGCATTACATGTAAAAGTATATGTCACAAAAATAGGAACACCACAGCAAGTTCTCCATCTCCACTAACATCTAGGTCAACTCCGCATAGTCACCTAAAAATAGTTTTACAGCAAAATCCCACACCGTAAGCCGAAGTCCAATAGAAAAAGACAATAAAGCTGTAATACAGGTCATGCAATCATATGGTGGGAGTTAACTCGACCACAAAAGCCAAAAAGGTTTTTCTCTCAAAAACCACAAGTTTTGCACCTAAAAACCACCATTTCCATCCTTGAAACTTTGCATATCATCCTAATAGATATCATGCCATAGTTAAGGGAAAGCAGTAAAACACAATATTCTCCACTCAGGTCACACAGCCGAGAAGAAAGAAATAAAATGCAATCCTATGTACCGACTCTTCCACACAGACAAAGGTAACAACTATAGACTCATATCCATTACCCTAGTCACCACTTAAGGTCTGCTCAGTAATGACAAGTTCTATACGGAGCTACGACAATGTAAACAATGCCATTCACTAAGGCAATCGAATTAGTTTACAGGTTCACAATATAAGGGCCCTAAGCATCCACCAACCACTTAGTTTATGGGTTCACAACCCGAGGGCACTAAGCACCCACCAACCTTGTTTACGGGGATTAACCCGAAGGCACATAGGGACCTACTCTGCGCACATTTTTAAACTTTTACCGTGGAGCAATGGAAGCCTAACTCAACACACCCACTACCACAGTACATCTATGGATAACATTTAAAAACCCACAAGCAGTTGTGCAACACATGTATAAAAGAGATCCAATCCATCAATATGGAGATTTATAAGCATGTAAAAACATGATGTTCACCAAAACGTTTTAAAAAATGAATCTCAACCCTAAGGGCTAGCTCCAAACCTCCAAAAAAACACATTTTTCAAACATTTTCACCCCTCAATCCAGGTCTAGTCAACTGGACGCACCCTCCAATCGACTAAAAAACACACTGGAAAAGGCCCAAAATGCACAACACACGGTCTAGTCGACTGACCCCATGGGTTCAGTCGACTGAACCCACCAAATGATGATCCAGTCGACTGACCCAGTCAACTGAACCCACCAAACCATAATCCAGTCGACTGACCCTGAACCCACTAAACCATGATCCAGTCGACTGACCCCATGAGTTCAGTTGACAGAACCAACCCAAAAAACATTTTTAAGCCACAGTTTTCCCATTTTGAACCAACGACGAAACCTCAAAGTTTCCATCAAACACCCATGGACTCACACATGTCCAAACCAATCACCATAGGCCTCAAAAACAACATCCCACTCCGTTTTCATCCAATCGAAATAACGAAAAATTGTTTTTAAACCAAAAACCCAACTTTCCAAAAACATGAAATACATTTTCATGAATATAAAATGGTAAAGATGCATATGATTACATGTAGAATCCTCTAACAACTATAAAGTCTAGGATCCTATCTCGGTGAGTCAAAAACTCGATGCCTCGATCCATGTGCAAAACTGAGCTTCGTCGAGATGAAATTCTGTCCGGATGGTTGCGTAGACTATGATGCCAACAATAAGGATCGGCTGTTGGACCGTCAAAAATCAAGCTCTGGGTCCCCAAGAAGTTAGAGAGAAGGTAGAGAAAAAAAGAAGAAACTTAATTGTTAAGTTTTGAAAATATCTTTTGAAAATATCTAACTCTAGATATTTATAGGCCTTCAAAATATCTTTTTTTTTAATTTTTGAAATTTGAACCGCAACTCCCAACAATCCCTGGGACCAACTCAGCATGCATAGATATACTCAAACACGCATCAAATTTGCTTAAAAACAAGTAAAGGCAAAAATTCTAAACATGCGTCAAAAGCACCGAATATGCATATATCATAAAAAGAAAGGGTACAGGGTCTCACAGAGATTTACCCAAAATCCTAATTAGTTCTTGGAATATTTGAGTTACTTTCATCGTAATTAGAAGAGATTGATAAAATTGGGTTAATTAAATGAGTATATGGGTCTTGTAAATTAGTAATTGGTGGATAGAAGTTGGATTGTTGATTTAATTGGAATACTTGAAAACTTTTTATATGTAAAACTTAATTTGGTTGGTTAGGATACATGGTAATTGAAGATCATGGTCATTAAATTGGGAGCTTTGAAAACTTTGAATGGGTAAATCCAAAAGTGGGTGTTGAAATGTTGAAATTGGAACTATGGGAAGTTTAATTAAGCTTTTAACTTGATAAAATGTAGATTCAAGTTTATGTTGAGAGCCTACCTCTAAAATTTGGGGGGTTTTTGGAAAAAAATAATTCTAGCTCAAAGTGGTTATATTATGTGGGTTCTATGAATATTAATTAAAAATTTGACGGTTGAAATTAAGATGGTGTTGTAATAGGCATATAGATTGTTGAATCATCGGAATAAATTGTTTCAAGAGTTGATGTAAGGAGATTAGGGATTTTAAAATAAAGTCCTAGGTTGAATTTGTAAGTTAATTTAAATGCTTGGGATGACTTAGTATATAAACCTAACTTTGTATTGACGTAAGGTTTGAATTTCTTGGAAATTTTGGAAATTTTAAAGTGTTGGGACTATTTTAAGGTTGTATACAATGTGTGGATTAATTACATTAAAAATATATATATATATATATATATATATATATATATATATCTTAGTCTATGGAGTTGTTTTGAGTTGATTCCAAGTAATTGACTTTAAACCTATGGGTTTAAATTCTTGAACATTGTTACCTTTGAAAACAATAATAAGATAGTGATGTGTGACTAAAGCTTGGGTTTGAGTTGTGTAACTTGTTAGTTTAAAGATTGCTGGGTAAACTTGTAATTGGATTAAAGAACTTGGGAAATTCACAAAAATTTTAGCATATTGTGGTTTACTTAACTTGGGATTATGATAATTAGAACGTGGGAAGTTCATTGAGAATGGATCTCCATGGGGATATTATGGGTCTTAGTTAAAAATCATGTGGATATTTGATTGGCAGAAATTGCTCTTCATGACGGGGGAATTACGAATATTTTGATAGCGTATGATATGTGGAACCAAGGGAGTAGGATTAACTCTTAGGTTAGTTGTATGAAATTGATACATTTAAGTTAAAGTCTTGATTTTCCATTAATTCCATGGATCAGAACATGGGTTTGTTGTATTAATCCTTAAATTGATAAATTATTGATTGAGAATTACCCAGGAGATAATTAAATGAAATTTGGAGTTATAACTTGATTTCTTGCATATATAAATTAAAGGTGAGACTTGGAGTATTTATTAAAGACCAAGTTAATTTGTGGTTTATTGGTTCAGGCGTTGTTGAAAGTGATAAGAATCATTGAGATTGTATTTGGGTGTGTCGTTTAATCCTTCGGACCCTAAACATGTTAAAAGCTTGAGTTGTAAATTTAGTTGAATTTCATGAATGATGGTTGGAATTCTTTCATTTCATAGTGAATGAATCTAAAAGTCGTTATTATGAGTTTTAATTCAAGTTTGTTGAATTTGATTCGAATTTATGGGGAGTGGATGAAGTTACCTTGTTGGTTAATCAATTGAAAGTAAACTTATATCTAATTGAATATAAAGGGAATGTGAGCTTTATGAGATTCGTTAGGAGATGAATGAGTTTTGTTGAATTTAGAACTAAAAGAAGAATGATGTGAAGAATGATTGAGATATATGATATTGAATTCGAAAGGTAACATAAACACAACAATTAAAGTGTAGCGCCCCTGTCCTGTTTCAATATAATTCTAATATATTTTTTGAAACCAACCCAAAGTGAAAACCTTCTCTTCGGAAACCATACCTTTAAATAACCCATTTAGGTCTAAAACACCTTTAAGAACAACTTATTTTTAATCAGACATCAGCAAAATACATCAAGCAAGCCCCGCTCAAACGGGCTCCTGACCGCTCGAGCGGTTAGACACCCGAGACCTCCTTTCACAAAACTGTGAAAATTCTTCTGAGATCGAGAATAACAACCATTCCTTCCCATCATGTAATATGAATTCAAACCCTTAAAAAAAGGTCTTAAATACTCATAAAAACTTAAAATATCCAACCTTTGGATGAAAAACTAAGATTTCAACTTCATTAGCAAAGATCACCAAAAACTAGAGTTAAAGCATTCACCCATTATGCAATAACGGCCTCATATGGGTGTACAACATGAATATATGGCTCTAAAGTCTTACAACACGATATTCTGACCCTCAATTACAATGTTCTAAACATTCAAAAGTAAAAATACTACATCTTTATAATTCCCTTCCTCAACCTTGACTACCCAAAGAAAACACGACGCTACATACAATGCCAGAGGTCCAACGATCACCACCTTAGTCTAGAACTTTCTTCCCACTATCATCTGAAATGTTGTTAAATAACGTGAGCCGAAGCTCATAGGAACAAGACTAACCTCGAATACATGTATGATATATGAGGGTGGTTATGTAAGATGCACATCTTAATTAACCAAACACGTTTTACCTCCCCCCATTTTTTTTTCACTCAACACGTTTCTCATTTCATAGTCTTCTCAACTTTTTCAATTAAGGTTTCACTAACCTAATTCCATTACCATCTCCCATTACCCAACTCGTTTTACCGTTTTGTTTCATTTTCCAATTAAGGTTTTGCCAAGCCAATCATTTACCATGCACACAGCAACACGCCAACACACACACACTAACACACGCCAACCCACACACTAACACACGCAAACCCACACACTCGTTGGCATTTTTCACATGTCTTTCCAATTCATGGTTCAAAGCATAGGCACCGGCGTCGGATGAGCATATAGACTCCCGTAACGTTACACTCAACCCGGCCACACAGGCCCCATGAAGTAATAGAACATGCTATACCCCGACACGACTCATCCTTTCCCGATTGCTAGCCGGTGGGCCGATAACCCAATCTACGTAGTTTTTTGATCTTTCACCGAGAAGCAACTCGTGCTCAACCTTAAACGATCCCTTGGATCCATAAACTGGTCCTTTATATCATATCATAAAACAACACACACATGTGAGTCCAACCCAAATGGTTCCTCTCACCAAACCCATATCACATACACATGCGAGTCCAACCCTAAAGGTTCCTCTTGCCAAACGCACATCACATATATTTCCATTATTCACAATTTCATTGTTTTGGGGTTCAAACCCAAATTAACCATCATATGGTTTCAAATTCACAAATTCATCGGCTTTATCCATTAAAACCCACAATTTAAGCTTGACATCAACATGTGCCACGTAGATTTATAAAATTAAGCTTATAATAGGTTATGACAAACCATCAATTTAACCAACAATCTCGTCAATTTCATCATACCAGTTCTTTAAACCTAAAACCCCCAATTTTCATAACTTTAGCTCAAATTTCAATCCCTAGTTTCTCATTTTTTTTGCAATCCAACCCCCATAAATGACATTGTCAAGATAAAAACATGTTAAATCCCTCATAAATTCAAGATTAAACCCTCATTATCATTAAACTTCAACTTAAGGCATTGAAAACATGTATTTCATGCTTTTGTGTTCAAAAATTGGAAAACACAAAACATATCACCAAAAAATTCCAAGAGAGTCTTAGATTCTATCTTAGGAATGCTAGATCCATAAGAGAAAATCCTCTCCAACACCAAGATCGGGTTTCCAACGCTTGAGCCACTGAGAGGAAGCAAGGGATCTCACCCAAAAAGGTTCCAAACAACTCTCAAACTCAACCCTAACCCTCACTCACACTCTAGAGAGAGAGAGGAAAGAAGAGAATGGGAGGAAAAAGCCCATGTGACCTTTTTAAAGAGTCTGCTCCGCGACAGTCTGCTCGAGCGGACCACCACTGCTCGAGCGGTCACACCCCTGAAACTCTCTGTTATTAGTCCGCTCGAGCAGGCTCCCCACCACTCGAGCGGTCAACGCTGGAAGACACACTGAACAGAAACTTTCAAAATCGAGTCCAAGCACAAGCCGAACGTCTCACAATGATGTTCTTCTACGTAAATTTACCTTCAACAATCATCATCAAGCACATAGAAACCCAAAATTTAATCCTCACGCACAATTTTCACTTCTAAACATCCCCACTGGACATAACAAATACGTTTTCATTAATGCTTCAAAAATATCAAAGGTCCGAGTTGCTACAACCTCCCCCACTTAGGAAATTTCATCCTCAAATTCAACACTGGGACTTGAATCGACTGACTGGTCATTAATAATCAACAACATCCATGCCACTTCTCCTCACACAAACAGTCCCACTAACACGCGGGTTACTCAAATGTAGTCGAATCGAGATTCAACTCACTTTATCGAGGCACTATAACACAACCCATCTCAGATGCGACCAACCCAAACGATTATGCGTATTGCACAAAACTAATCCACAATCCGTACTAGTTTCAATACATTCCACATCTGTTTGTAACGATTGTAATCTTGTACGAACTATCGCAAACTAGCTCATTTTCATACAAAATACACACAGAAGGTTATTCTCATAAAAACCAACACACGTCGCCAGACTTCGATACTGCACAATCACATCTTATTCAAGCCCTTGTGGTTAACTAACAACTACAAAACTCGATACCACTTCATCCTCCCACGTACATCAAAGAATATTATCACTCATACTGATAAGATGCTCATACCCAAGCAGAAACAACGAACATTCAACTTCAAAGTAAGAAATTCATGTAGGTCATCCAAAATTTCAAAGAACACATGTAAAATGTCTGGTATAAACCTCCGCTTCATGTCAATCCCTTACTGCTTTCTTGCTCACAAACCACAACTTCTCATGTCACAAAAACACCAGATGTCATATTATCGCCACTTTCAAGGTTTCAAACGATTAAGGTTATCACTCCAGCACCATAACTATTCGGATTCCCATGGTCACACGAACTCCTTTTGAGTCATTTGGGTTATTAGCATAATACAAACACAATCTTCTACTTACATACTCTTCTCTACATAAATCCAACCGCGTCCCACATCACATCATCAAGCACATCCGTGAGCCCACATTCCACCATTAAACCACTGACTCTCAGTCAATTTTTCATTCTTACAATGAATCCCATACAACATTTATCTTTACTCATTCTGCGTATACCAGCCTTTCAAATTTACAACGTTTTATACTTAATCGGTTGCTTAGTTCCAGACAACTATTAGTTACGCTGTCCGTCAACACCCGTCTGCATGCTCACACCTTGTTTCTATATCCACATCACACATATTACAATCCTCTATCTGATAGTACCAACACGTGATTCTCTAATCACTCACCAATGCTACTCAATCTATTCATATCTTTCCCATCCTGTAATCAATCAAAACCCGCCTCTTGCTTTAAATAGTTTCATCTTATAAGCAACTCTTTCGGACATCCTATCCACTCACGACGTACCAAGAAAGAACCACTCTACTTAATTCGTATACCAATCTCTTACTCTCCTAACACCCGTGCTCATACACTTATCTCTTCAACACATCAACACCAATTTATCACATTACGCTGCCCATGCTACTCATCAATCGAACCTAAGCACCCTTATAAGAAAATTGAATTTTCGTCCATACAAATAAGATCACTCCACTTTGAATCTGACAAACCTATTAACTCAAACAAATCACACCGATGATGTCTTCTTCAATACCAGATTTCTTGTGACTTACACCTTTATAACATTATCTTGATACTCTCAACTCTATTCTCTATAGCTTGTCTCCTTTCCCAAATGGGTATTCTACCGTCAACTCTGAGTAAACCGATCAACTTCTACATCAACAGAACATAAACTAAAACTCATGACGGATTATCAAAACCATACCAGGTGAACAACACAATCGCAAAAGGTTCAGCACAAATCACATTGGTTACTAACAAGAACCAAGTATATCAATATTCCTGCACAAACTTGAATACCCATGATATGCGTCTATCGATCAATCTTCATCTAACCTCCGCACACAGAAGTTTTAAGTTTCAATGTTGATTCTCCCGTTAATGATGGATAAACACTCCAGGCTTATCAATCTAATATCTTAACGGACATGATCTAAACACTTACGCTCATGAAACATAACAAACAACTCTTCACCAGGAAATTACGAGGAATCAATCCTATAATCATTCGATTGCATGGGTGCAAGCTCACATGGGCACAATTTTAAGAATCACAACAAGGTATAGAATCCATGGGAATTCATTTCAGAAATCAACCAAGTCAACAATCACTTAAGGCATTAACCCTTATGTCCAACAAGAATAAAATAACTCACGAAAAACAACCACCCACAAGATAGCCCCCTCTACGCTCAGAAAAAGGGAAAGGTCGACCAGAAGTCCTTACTCAATGCTATCACGTTCCAAGTATGTTCAAGAAAGCACTACTCATCTGTCCTTACTTCATCATCAATTGCCATCATGCAAATGTCGTCGATCTCGATCATTATAATCATATCACTCATTCCACTCAGTTCTCAAGTTCAAACCCCATTCATACTCTTCGATTACTCTTAACTTCTTTACCTTCCAGTAACACATCTCTCACGTCTCTAAGCCCATCGCCGGTTATCCAGAAAGTCATGGCACCATCCATTCACATTATCCCAAGGCCTCTTTTTACAAGATTGCACTATACCAACACAATTCCTAACGGATAAACAACAGCCACATTATCATTTCGAGCTCATAGCTTACGCACACTTGCAAAAGGAAACGTAAAGTACTCAGTCGATGATGGTCGAAACCAAAACCTTTCATCCAGAATTACTCATAACTCCCTATGACTATAAGAACACCATCCACACTTCTGCAACCCGTGCATCAAAACGATTATGTATCCCCTTCGGACCTACGACTTTCTCTCACCAACTCCAGACCACTCAAATTACTATGGTACCTCGTTGAATTCCACCACTCTACATTTCACTTTTGAGGGAAAGGCAACACAACCATCTTTATACCGCAGATCTAACCATAATCAACATCCACCTCTTTAAGGAGCATCACATTCATGATATCTCAACTAAGCAACTAAATCAACCACACCATTAACACTTACCACGGATTCTCAGATTTCATGCACTTAGCACTCGTAGGGGAGAAACATTAAAGCGATCACGTCGTCTCACAAAAGATCTGAGACTACTCACACCGTAGCTTCATCCAGATCTATAGTCATCTAAACATAAAAAGATTATCCACAACGGAGATCCAGCAAACTTTATCTCCCAATTCTAGGCCGAAAAGCGCCACCATTCCTAAACCTTACAGCATGTCACAAACCACCAACATCATCTTCTCAAGAGATCTATTCCTACAGTCATGTCATCCTAAGATGACCAAGCCAACTCCTTTAATAACATCCATCTCAGGCTCTACCAACCTCATACACTTACACTTACCAAATATCTCGCAGTACATATCGTTTCTCAATCATTCAAGCCACAAATCTCTACTCCACAAAATTTTCCAAATGACCTTAAACGACTCACACATTAAATCACAACCGCCTCCGACATACATCTCATCATATGTACATACATATCTCTCAATAACCAACCTGTCGACAACATCTCTAACCCACATGTTCATTCCTCATACAATTTCCAACTTCTATCAAGGAATATGACTCGGTGCCACACCACGAGACAAACACAAGAGTCATCACACATACCTTCAAATCACAAGTACCATTGCGGTCACCAATAACACCCCGTAGGGGAAGGAACATTCTCAAACATTGTCTAAGCTCAGACTCCCTAATTCACCTTGGGCCGGTGATTATTACGCTCCCGTCCACTATGCTCTCGTCCATACCCAATCTTGGGGTACACGGCTCATGACACAGTACGGCTCATGACAAAGCATGGTTCATGACGTACATAATCCTCAACACGCCCATAACCACATCATATACCCAATCACAATAAACAACCTCCAAGAGGTTTCAAACACTTTATCACACCTATTCGTCAAACCACTGGTAGCATAACACACAACAGGCAATTAACTACGATCACCCACAACTCACATGGGCACAACACACCCCAAACAATCAATGCTCATCTCACACAATCCTCATCTCATGAGCTTACACTCACCACAATTACTAACCACCAGTTTACACATCTACAATCTTTACCATAATCTTGATCACGACTTGTCATAGCCTCTCAAGGACAACTCCTACCACAAGGATATCACCACACCCAACCAGGTTAAACTCAACTTAATCTTCTAGAGCTACATACTGCTAAACTCCTAGTCATATCACACCAACACATAATCACATATCCACATATCGAGGAGAATCCCTAGGAGTGACACATCAATCCGGGTAACAAGTTTAGATTTCCCGCTAGAATAGACGTCGACCAAACTCCTTTCTAACATGAACCCCGAACTAGTCGACCAGACACCCAAGGGAAAGACACGTCATCCCAAAGATCCAACCTCTATGCTCAAACATCACATAGCATGCAAATATCAAATATCCCAATGAAATTTCATGCTAGCACACCAATTACATGATTTTCATACATCAATGCAAGCTCTCACGTAACAGATGAACCATTCCCACGGTTCCTAGATATTCCAACCTATAGGACTGATACCATTTGTAGCGCCCCTGTCCTGTTTCAATATAATTCTAATATATTTTTGGAAACCAACCCAAAGTGAAAACCTTCTCTTCGGAAACCATACCTTTAAAAATCCCATTTAGGTCCAAAACGCCTTTAAGAACAACTTATTTTTAATCATACATCAGCAAAATACATCAAGCAAGCCCCGCTTAAATGGGCTTCTGACAGCTCGAGTGCTCAGACACCCGAGACATCCTTTTTCAAAACTGTGAAAATTCTTCTTAGACCGAGAATAACAACCATTTCTTCCCTTCTTGGAATATGAATTCAAACCCTTAAAACAAGGTCTTAAATACTCATAAAAACTTAAAATATCCAACCTTTCCATGAAAAAGAAAGATTTCAACTTCATTAGCAAAGATCACCGAAAACTAGAGTTAAAGCATTCACCCATTATGCAATAACGGCCTCATATGGGTGTACAACATGAATATATGGCTCTAAAGTCTTACAACACGGTATTCTGGCCCCCAATTACAATGTTCTAAACATTCAAAAGTAAAAATATTACATCTTTATAATTCCCTTCCTCAGCCTCGACTACCCAAAGAAAACACGACGCTACATACAATGCCAGAGGTCCAACGATCACCACCTTAGTCCAGAACTTTCTTCCCAGTATCACCTGAAATGTTGTTAAACAACGTGAGCCGAAACTCATAGGAACAAGACTAACCTCGAATACATGTATGATATATGAGGGTGGTTATGTAAGATGCACACGTAGTTTAATCAAAACATATTGTTTATCCCCAAATAAGTTCTCATTGCATAACCGAGTTTCATATAAAAAGAATTATTGTTCCATATTTCTTAGTTTCCATGAAATTGTTCAATTTACCAATCTTAATTAACCAAACACGTTTTACCTCCCCCCATTTTTTTTTCACTCAACACGTTTCTCATTTCATAGTCTTCTCAATTTTTTCAATTAAGGTTTCACTAACCCAATTCCATTACCATCTCCCATTACCCAACACGTTTTACCATTTTGTTTCATTTTCCAATTAAGATTTTCCCAAGCCAATCATTTACCATGCACACAGCAACACGCCAACACACAAACACTAACACACGCTAACCCACACACTAACACACGCAAACCCACACACTCGTTGGCATTTTTCACATTTCTTTCCAATTCATGGTTCAAAGCATAGGCACCAGCGTCAGACGAGCGTATAGACTCCCGTAACGTTACACTCAACCCGGCCACACAGGCCCCATGAAGTAACAGAACATGCTATACCCCGACACGACTCGTCCTTTCCCGGTTGCTAGCCGGCGGGCAGAGAACCTAATCTACGTAGTTTTTTGATCTTTCACCGAGGTGCAACTCGTGCCCAATCTTAAACGATTCCTTGGATCCATAAATCGGTCCTTTTTATCATATCATAAAACAAAACACACATGTGAGTCCAACCCAAATGATTTCTCTCACCAAACCCATATCTCATACTCACGCGAGTCCAACCCTAAAGGTTCCTCTCGCCAAACCCACATCACATATATTTCTATTATTCACAATTTCATTGTTTTGGGGTTCAAACTCAAATTAACCATCATATGGTTTCAAATTCACAAATTCATCAGTTTTATCCCTTAAAACCCACAATTTAAGCTTGACATCAACATGTGCCACGTAGATTTATAAAATTAAGCATACAATAGGTTATGATAACCATCAATTTAACCAACAATTCCATCAATTTCATCATACCAGTTCTTTAAACCTAAAACCACCAATTTTCATAACTTTAGCTCAAATTTCAAACCCTAGTTTCTCATTTTTTTTGCAATCTAACCCCCATAAATGACATTGTCAAGATAAAATCAGGTTAAAACCCTCATAGATTCAAGATTAAACCCACATTATTAGAAAACTTCAACTTTAGGCTTTGAAAACATGTATTTCATGCTTTTATGTTCACAAATTGGAAAACACAACACATATCACCAAAATATTCCAAGAGTGTTTTAGATCCTACCTTAGGAGTGCTAGATCCACAAGAGAAAGCTTCAAAAGAGTTTCATCCGTAAAGATCCCCAACCGCACGGTGAGAAAAGCCTCTCAAACACCAAGATCGGGCCTCTAACGCTTGAGCTACTGAGGGGAAGCGAGACATCTCACCCAAAGAAGCTCCAAACAACTCTCAAACTCAACCCTAACCCTCACTCACAATCTAGAGAGAGAGAAAAAAGTAGAGAATGGGAGGAAAAAGCCCACGCGACCTTTTTAAAGAGTCTGCTCCGTGATAGTCCACTCGAACGGACCACCACACCACCGCTCAAGCGATCATACCCTAGAAACTCTCTGCCATCAGTCCGCTCGAGCGGGCTTCCCACCGCTCGAGTGGTCAATGCTGGAAGACACGCTGAATAGAAACTACAAAAACCGAGTCCATGCACAAGCCGAATGTCTCACGACGATGTTCTTCTACGTAAATTTACTTTCAACCATCATCATCGAGCACATAGAAACCCAAAATTTAATCCTCATGCACGATTTGCACTTCTAAACATCCCCACTGGACATAACACATACATTTTCATTAATGCTTCAAAAATATCAAAGGTCCGAGTTGCTACATAAAGCATGTGATTCAAAAATCGATGTTAATGAAAATTGTGCTAGGGAGAGGAACCAATTTTTCAGTTGGACTCCGGGTTTGTTAAAAGATAATGATATAATAATTGAATATGGAACCAACAGCTGTTTGATTGATGTGATTAAGTTGGGCTTGACTAGCTCTGTAGTAAAAGACCAAAAACTTGCACAAGATGGCTATTGTTGCCCTCGGGTTATCCACCGTAAAACGGACGTGATTGTGTCAGGGTGAGTTATAGAGCTATCTATTACCCATTGGCTTCGCGTAGCCTATTAGGGAAATATGGAGGAATTTCTATAACCTGCACCCGACGTTGGTCTCAAATGATTGTAGTGGTGAGTTATAGAGCTATCTGTTATCCAACGGCTTAACGTAGCCTGTTGGGGGAATATGAAGGAGTTTCTATAAGTTGTACCCTATGTCAGTTCGGTATTTGAGTATGAGATAAATATAATAGAGAATCGATTTTGAAAGAGCATGCAATGAAAATAAAAAAGGATGAAATTTGAATAAAAATGAATAAATGGGAATCTAACAATCTCATAGTCAAATGAAATGAATTAATTGATAATGGAAACAAATGAACTTGGTTAGGAATAGTATATATACGAACTAAACGCCGAATAAAGAAGTTGTGATTGTTAAATTGCCGATGTTGGGATGTCGGGTCTATGTTGGGTTAACAAGTTAAATAAGATAAGAAAATGACGTAATGGGGATAAAAATAAAGATCATATATTATAACTTAACTAACAAGGAAAGATATATGGATGACATACCAAAAATGAAGAAATTGAAAGAAAGAGATTAGTTATGTTAAGATAAATGAGCATAAATAGGTGAATAGCTTTGTTAAAACAAGGTGACACCGTGTAGGTGAGCTCAAATTTGACTATGAAAATGTGTTGGTTGTTATTGCATAATGGCATCTCCACACACCTCACATATCATGCATCACATCATTTTTAGTCATTATCCTACGAGCTCCGGCTCATATTGTGTATATCAAACGTTTTTCTGGTTCAAGTGAAAAGAAGATGCCATAGTGAATGGTACAAGACGGTGGAAGACGATATAGAAGCGAAATACAAATACTCATGTTTTTTTTATTTACCATTTATTTAGATACTCCATGGAATGTAAAGCATATCTTTTAAATTGTCTTGGTGGCTGTATGAACTTATAGTGGAACAGTGGAGGATGTTTATTATTAGATGGTTTAGATCTATTACACTTGTTTAGATAGTGATGATTGATGTCTCCCTACTCAAGGAAACATTATATAGTGTAATTCTTTTACATAAAGATAATTAGCTTAGAATTATGATTGCGAGTTGAAATCCAGGCAAATCCTGGGTATGTGTTGTTGTTTTAATTTGATAAGTGTTCAGAAAAAATTGGGATAGTCCGAAAAAATAGAAAAAACTTTGCTAAAGTTTTTAAGATTTATACTTGGATTATTTTGTAAATCGAGGAGTTAAATTCTCTAAAAAATAAGTAAAAGAATAAGTAACACCGTCGTAAGTTTGTGAGTTCGTGATCTATGTTATGGAATTGGAAGAAGGATAGTGATACTAAGATTGGTTAGTGTGGTTGGGTTCAACTGACCAAGCTCGGGAAGATAACAAGTTTGAAAATAAACTAAGTTCAGGAAGTGGGATTATATAAAAAGGTTCCCATCACTTAACTATGTGAGACTTGGTTCCATTTTATTTTCATAATGTTTATTCGATGTGTTAGTAATTGCTTTAATCGTTATAGAACAGCATGTTTATATATGTGCTATGCATGCGGGGTTTTGGTTCTGCTTCTTTAGTACGAGTTTTCACCCAGCGATGGCCGCTCGAGCGGTGATTTGTTCGCTCGAGCGGGTAGGTGGCCGAGAGTTAGGTTGGTGGGGGGACCGCTCGAGCAGAGCCCTATTCGCTCGAGCAGACAGCCTGGCACATATTCTATAAAGACAGCCCAAGCTTTGGTTTAACAAAAGCTTGTCTTGTAAGTTTTCTTTCTCTCTCTACACAAAACCTCTTCCTCCTCTCTACCTTTAGGCTTGGTTCAGGTTCGGATCCTGGCATTTGGATAGTCGATCCTCGATATCCTTCCATGGGCTTTGCATTCATCCATACAGAATTGTGTTTTGGCGACTTTATTTTCTCGTTGGTGTTCAAAACTTTGAGTTTTAACTCACCGAGGTAGGATTATAGACTATCTTGCTTTAAAAGGGTACTACATGCAATTAGAAGCATTTTCTACCACTTCAAATGCTATAAATGTTGGACTTTGTGTTTGAACCGTGTTTAATTGGGCGAAATGCATGTTTTGCATTGGTTATGATTTATTACATAGTTGATAGACGTGTAGATGCCTGTGGTTTTCAAAAAGGTGGGTTTTGAAAATGGAGAGGTTTATGTAAAGTTATGGAAACCGTGTTTTGGAGGTTTGAAGCTAACCCTTGGGGTTGTGTGAGACCCTGAACCTTTTAATTTTGAGTTGTTTATGTACGTGATACTTTTATTCCAGTATATGACAGCATCGATGCATGGTTTATGCTTTAAAGTTGTAGAAAAGCATATGTAAATGTGTTTTATGCTTTCCCAGACCTTGGTTAGGTGGGTTGGGTTGGTTTTTGAGCCTTGAAACCATAACAGAAACCAGTAGGCTTCTGCTCGTGGGTTCAGTCGACTGAGGGGGTTAGTTCGGTCGACTGACCTGGTTTTTAGGAGTTCGGTCGACTGAACTCCTTGGTTCAATCGACTAAACTGAGGCGGTGCACATTTTTCTAGGAGCTTCCGTCGACTGAAGTGCTCTTTAGTCAACTGAACAACCTTTTTGACGCGCTTATAAGAGGGTCCAGGAGCTGGAATGTTTGGAAAGGCTTTCTTAAGACCTAAGTTTCCATTTTCTCCTCCTTCTCTCTAACTTTGGGGACTCGGGGCTTAGTTTGCTTTTGATTCCTTCGAGGATCCTTACTATTGGGGCCGAGGGCTTCGCATTTATCCGATCGGATTCTCGTTCTGATGCCATTTAGTTTTGAGACGTCGAGTTTTTGACTCTCTGAGGTAGGATTATAGACCTACTACTGTTATGAGGGTGTTATATGCAATTATACTTGCTTTTACCGGGTAAAAATGCATGAAATATTGTTTACATGTCTTAAATCGTGGTTTTTGGATAAAAGTGTGTTTTTTACACCTTTTCTCGGTTGTATGCAAGTTTCGGGTACGTGGTATCCGTAGTTTTCAAAATGAGGTTTGAAAACGAGGTGTTTTGAAAAATCGGGTGAAAAACGTCTTTTGGAGATTTGGAGCTAACCTGCGGGGTTGAATCTCACCTTTTTACACGTTTTGTTGAAAATGATTTTAGATCTCCATTTTGATGGATCTCTTTTATACATGTGGAGTATAAATTGTTTTATGGGTTTCGTAGTCGAGCTACGCTAGATTTTTAAATGTTATCTATAGATGTACCGTGACAGAGTGTGATTTGAGTTGGGTTTCTATTGCTCCTTGGTGTAAGTCCAAAAACGTGCGCAGAGTGGGTTCGCTACGGTCCCTCGGGTTAATCCCCATAAACGTGGTTTGGTTATGTTTCGTCCATCGGTCGTGGCAAACAGTAAAGAAATAAGTGTGTGATTAGGGTGCTTTCCCATCGGTCAGGAAAATCTGTAAAGAAGTCGGTTGCCTCCGTGAATGTCGTTGTTGTTGTAACTCCGTATAGAACTTGTCATTACCTAGCAGGCCTTCAGTGGTTCATGACTATGGTAATGGGCAGGAGTCTATAGTTGTTACCTTTGTCGGTACGACATAGTCGGTACATAGGATTTTATTTACAACTTTTTTTCCTCGGCTGTGTGGCCTGAGTGAAGCTTACTATTTTATTTATAGCTTTCCCTTAACTATGGCATGATATCTATTAGGATGATATGCATAGTTTGAAGGATGAAAAACGTGGGGTTTTATGAGACAAAACCTTTTTGAGATTTGTGATAGTCAGACGAAAAACTTGTGGTTTTGGAAGAAAAACCTTTTTGGCTCCCGTGGTTGAGCCTGTGTGTGTGTAAATTGCATAGCCTGCTTTACAGTTTTATTATCTATGTTCCTATTGGGCTTCGGCTCATGGTATGCGATTTTGCTGTAAAACCTTTTCAGGTGAGCATGATGAGTTGACCTAGTTGTAGAGGTGATGGAAGACTTGCTGTAATTTTTCCTTTTTGAGACATGTACTTACACATGTGACGCCTGCTGAGGCTGGTTTTGTACGCCTTTTGGCGATATATTTATTCATGTATGAGATGCATGCTTTCAGTTTATGAGAGTTGAACTGTGGGGATCTTTTATCTAAGTGTTGTACATTTTAGCGATCAACTGTAAAACCTATTTTCTTAAATGGGTGTTTTGGTGGGCTTTCGCGTGACCCAGATGTTTGGGGCATGACAGGTTGAGCCTTGGTTTTAAATGTTTTGGTTGAAATGGTGGAATATTTGAAAGATGTTGGTCGATTTCCTTAGTTATGGACGACGTGGCGGAAGGCCGTTGGACATTTTGTACATGATTAATGTATGGCTTTAAACATTTTCGTAGTCGAGCTACGTGTTTTTAATGATTCGGTAGATGTGCCATGACAGTACATGTGTATTTGGGTCGCCATTGCTCCTCGGTGAAAGTTTGGAAACTTTTTGCATGTAGGTGCTTCGCTTATTCAGGTTAATCCCCATAAATGAAGTGGTTACCCCATTAGGAGGCGTGTGTTGTTGTAACTCCGTATAGAATTTGTTATTACCTAGCATGTCATTGGATGCCCCAGAACTAGGGCAATGAGCAAGAGTTTATAGTTGTTACCTTTGTCCCTGGTGCAACAGAGACGGTACATAGGAATCATTGTCGGTTGTGGGAACCAAGTGGAAAATAACGTTTGTTAATATTTTTCTTAACTGTTCAACGTTATTTGCATTATATAAAATGTGTGGTTTTGAGGATGGAAAACTGTTTTGAGGCTTTTGAAGTCGAATTAATTCTATGCTACGTGTTTGCATATCCTGTTTTACTTCATTATAATCTGTTCCTATTGGGCCTCAGCTCACGTTGTGGGATTTTGAAAACATTTTTTAGGTGACTGTGATCACTAGAGATGATCTAGTGGAGCCCAAGGAGGCGAAAGACTTTTTTTTCTTCCTTTTGATTGGGGATCATGTATTGATGTTTACATGTATTTTTTGATTCAAACATGTTATGTAAGACCCAAAGACTATGGCTTCATATGTTGTCTGTATGTAAAGCGTGAGCTAGTGTTTGCTTCGGGAATTCTCAGTTTGAAACGTTTTTGTTATGGTATAAAAACATTGGGTTTTCAGGTTGAGAGGAGACGTTTCTTTATCCAACCGATGTTTTGTCCCTATATTTTGCTTATTTAAAATCTATGTTCAGAGATCAAGGTTTTAGGTGTGTTTTCGAGACTTGAGGAGATTTTTAGGTTTCTGGCTGAAAAATCACTCGGGCGTCTCACTGCTCAAGCGGACCTCTAAGCGCTCGAGCGGATAACTGCTGTGACTAAAAGTTAGGTTTTGTTTTGAAAGGAGGTTTTGGTTGTGTCACACCCCCGACTCTGAGGCACGTGAACACACTTAACAACCTAATAATCTAAGCCAATCGGTGAGAAAACCTTTTCTCGTAGTTTAATCCACACTTGGAACCTCCTTTAAGGAAAACATACTGAGTCCAAATTGTTTTTAAAAATTTATTGTTTCTCAAACTCTATCTTAAATGTTCCAAGTATAATTTTAAAAAAAAATCGGCAAAGTTTTGTCTATTTTTCGGACGATCCCAAACTTTCCTGTAAATCTGTTGAATCCAAACAACATTTTTATACTCAGGCACCGCCTGAGTTCCAACTCACAATCCATAGTCAAAACTACTTACCAGCTACCATCTCCATTTCATTACATGTACACACATTCTCCAAGTGAAAGTCCACAAGATTAGAAGACATATATGCACCTTAACTATTCATTATACATCTATAACTTCATTCATTTCTCTTAATTATTATATTCATCCAAAGGAAAATTCTTAGATTCATAAAGATATTGTAAACTTAGTGGCAAATGCATCTAACCAAAACATGTATACATGCACTACGTCTTCTTTACACTTTGCAAAAGATAACTACAAGTCTCCCAAAAAATTTATGTTCATTTTTCAAAACTTTAAAATGCCTTTGTACCTTCTCTTTGTAGTAGAACCTGAAAAAATTTGGATATAGACAACCTGAGCAGAAACTCGTAGGATAAAGACTAAAATAGAGCAATGCATGATTTGTGAGGTGCGGATGAGCAAGATATTATGCACTTACTTTCATTTATTCATTTTATTTATTTCTCAATTCACATACACATCCAATTTATATAAACTTCAAAGATAATATAAATTCATTTAGATTTCTTGGCTTCAAATTTACTTAACTCATCCACTTGGTTCGTTTGTTAATTATTCCAACATTATAATATTATTAAACTCGCTTCAGCATCTTAAGTTATCTATTTAATTTTCATTTCTAATCTTCTCGTTTCTTTTTCATTAGTCACATTCGTCTTTTGTTATCTCTCTTTTCAATTCATCAATTTGTTATTCACATTTTCGTTTCATTCCATTAATCCCATATTGAACCAACGTACACCACGACAATACCCATTTTACGGACCTCACCCGAGGAAACACGGTACCCAAATCCGTTTTACGGGGGCTAACCCAAGGGAACACGGTACCCAGCTTGCGCATGTTTTCGGTCTTTCACCGCGGAGCTGTTCAAGCCTAACTTATTCACATCCTCAGCCATTTTCAGTTTCCCAAAGGAACACCCCGGGAGGCGACCTGATACTCAGCCATTTTCAGTTTTCCAAAGGAACACCGTTTCCCAAAGGAACACCCCGGGAGGCGACCCGATACTCAGCCATTTTCAGTTTCCCAAAGGAACACCCCGGTTTTCAGTTTCCCAAAGGAACACCCCGGGAGGCGACTCGATACTCAGCCATTTTTAGTTTCCCGAAGGAATACCCTGGGAGGCGTCCCGATACTTAACCATTTTTGGTTCAATATTTGATTAACTATATTAATATTCATTAATCAACTGGGAGTTCATCTTTCCAATTCAACTCTACATCGTCTTCATTCAATGTTCAATTAACATATTCGCAAATTACCTTCTTTATCCATCGTATAAATCTTATTTTGCTCAGTTAAAATTAAAAGCCTCAATTCATACGTTACATCATTTCCATTTAAATATCAATCTAAATAAATTCAAGATTTATTAAATCATTAGTCTCCAACACATTTTCATGATTTCCTTCATTCAACAACTATCAAACTCTCATGAATTCACGATCAATTTACAATTTCTCAATGTGATTCGTATATATATATGTAACGAACTTTGGAGTCTCCAATTTAAAGTATCAGTTTAATTCATTTAATTCAAAGTAACCAATTAAAATATTTCAACATATATAATAATCCCATTACAATCTTCTTATTCATATATGGTGTGATCACTTTATTTTTCATTATTACAATTTCAAATCATGTTTCATCAATAATCACAACTTGCATACATCCACATATGTACAACCATCCTTGTATCCATTCCTCATTTTGATTCCATATTTATTTCAGCAACTAAGGTCTCAAATGTACATTAACTTAACTCACTAGTTTTAATTAAGTAATTCAAAGACATCCAACACCTTAGTTATCCAAATTATGTCAATAATTTAATTTTCTAAGTTCAAGATTTGACATTTCTTGACTTCAACCTCACTTTTTGCATTCAATTATATCACAACATTTATGTCTTTGATTTCACACGTCCATATCGTGTTAAAACTATTTAATTATGATGCATTTTTTCTCAATCATCAATCGTTCAATCAACAAGTTACCTTAGTCAATAATCATATCAATGTTCCCATTTGCAAGTATCTCATTTAATTTCCATGAATAATCCCATTCTATATACTTAACTTGGGTCTTTACATGCCGACTTTCCAATTATTCAAGTAACTATGGAGTTAACTTTCATGTCGCTAACCAATAAACATCGATTTTAAGTTTTAAATTCTTTATATATACCGACCCTTCAATCACTTTCATCACGTCAAATACGATACCAAATAATTAAATCCTCATCTTACAATTTACAAATTTTATTAGCCACACATTACATATCTAGTTATGCCGTGTAACCACATTCAATTTTCATCAATCTAATCTTTTTATTTTCTCTAGACATAAACTAATATCTCATCAATCCGAATTAGTCAACTATCATCCCAATGGTTATATTCAATACTAAATTGGTTTAGACCTTGTAAATAGTTTAGTTCTAGTCAAAGTAAACAAATTTGATTCTAAATTCTCAAATCTTAAATTACATGATTCAAGTTGCCGGCCCTAGGTTCCAATCCCATAATATCAGCTAATTGCAGTAAGCCCAAATCCATCATCTCAAGAATCTTAGTTAATCTCACAAGTTGAAGTGTCATGTCCCCCTAAACTTCGGGCACGCAAAAAGCCACTAGACGACCACCAAAACTGCTCAAACAAAAGGGATTTAAAATCAAAATGCCAAACAAGGCCAAAACCTTTGTAAAAACGTACAACTAGGGGTTTATTTGATTTGAAGAGTAGCCAAGAGACTACAGTTACAGCCCATAGCCAAGCCTTTGAAAGAAATGAAATACAACTTTTGAGATAAGAAAATCTTTTCGTTTTAAAAGAAACCCAGGCCGTTCCAAAATCTACCTCGAAGCACAAGAGTTTATATGAAGCTTAAATCAGTTAGAAACCCCATTTTGTAACCGTTGATCCCAACAATGAAAAATGTTGTAACAAACTACGAAAAATAATAACTAACCCAAGGTTCTCTCGAAAGCATTAAAACATGTATACATCCATAAGAATCTCATATGATTTACAACATGTTATCTCAAAACACGAAACATATACAAAAAGGTATAAACTGCCTAACAAAGACAAGACAATAGGATCTTGTCATCAGCCACCTCCGGGCACCACCAGGTCAACCTACTGGACCACGCTTACCTGAAAAAGGTTTTACAATAAAATTCCACACCGTGAGCCGAAGCCCAATAGAAACATACTACAAAGCTGTAAAGAAAGATATGCAATCACAAGCATACATGCTCAACCACAGGAGACAAAAAAGATTTTCGAACCCAAAATCACAAGTTTTCCCATCAGGCTAACACAAGCCTCAAAACGGTTTTACTTCATAAAATCCCGCATTTCCATCCTTAAAACCATGCATATCAACAATGCAGATAACGTTTTCACAGTTAAAAAAAAACAGTAACCAAAACGTTAGTTTCTACTCGGATCACACACCGAGGAAATAGAAAAGATATTTTTCACTCGGAACACACACAACCGAGAAAAATAAATAAATAAAATAGTATGCTCCACTCGGGCCACACAGTCGAGGAGAAAGATAAAATGATTCCTTTGTACCGACTCTGTCACAAGGGGACAGAGGTAGCAACTATAGACTCTTTCCACTTACCCAATCCCTATACATGAAAGGACCGGTTAGGTAATGACAAGTTCTACACGGAGCTCCACAACGTAAAGGCTTAGTTTACGAGTTCAACAACCCGAGGGAACAAAGCACCCAACCACCTTCTTTACGGGAACTACCCCGAAGGAACAAAAGGTACCTACTCTGCGCATGTTTCTGGACTTCCATTGAGGGTAACTCGTGCCAAATACCAGCTATCCCGTTACATCTAGAGAATCATTTCAAAACCAACCCGTAGCTCAACAACTACGAAAAATATTTTCACAAATATACGTTAAACATGTTTATATAGATCCATCCATCAACGTAGAGATCAAACAAAAACATTTCAAAATGTTTTTTCCTGTTTTCAACAAAACATTTCAAAACTGAGAATCAACCCCGAAGGTTAGCTCTAAACTTCCAAAACACCGAGTGTTGAGATTTTTCACAAAACCACCATTTTCCATCGTTTTCAAGAACACCCTTTGAAAATCCAGCATCCACAAGTTATATAATGTACTAAACCAAGAAAAGCGAAAAACATGCTTTTTATCCAAAAAACCAAGGTTTAAACATAAATATAACATTTCATGTATTTTCTATCCAGTAAAAACACATGTAATTACATATAACGCCCTTATACAGTGTAAGGTGTAGAATCCTACCCCTTTGAGCGATTCATAAATGCAAAACCATCTAAAATTATTTCTCACTAATATGCCAGGGATCCAGAATAAAATACATAAAAAGCATGACTTTTCAGTATACATTCCCAACAATCTCCCACTTATACTCAAA